>JAECUM010012509.1:0-25420 GCA_016617855.1 Megalonaias nervosa | reverse complement strand
TAGATAACTCTCGAAACCAGAAATTCCGTTGAGATAAACGTCCGGTATTTTTATATATTTTCTTTCTGTTATAGAAAACTCATCTAGTTGTGGTTCTGGTGGTCCTTGATAAACGAGGGGAATATCAGGCCATCCTAATACTGATCTGATGGAACTTTGATAAATATCTACAACATAATCAGGGGAATTTATTTCAATCGCCGCTGATAATGTTGGTTCGTAAACAGTGATTGCTATTTTGGATTCTTTTCCCGTGATAGATTTAATTCTGCATTGAAACTCATCATTAATCTGTTCTATTTGATAACTGCCCGTTGAAATTCAAACAACTTGCCAATCAGGAGTTCCATCAGGTTTATTCTTATTCGCAAATACCAGTGAATTATTTGGTGGTAGTCCACCAAACGATTTTGACCTGATATTTGGCCAGCTATGATAAACCTATAATTGCGCTAGCGCTATTTCACTTGCTAGAATTGCAGTTGGAAAGTTAACGCTAAATTCAGGATTGGTCGAACTTAATGATATCATAGTAGTTTTTGACGGCGTTGTATTAGTGACGATCTTCTGTAATAGTTCTAACGTCGACATTATTAAAATACTCCGTTATTTAATAGAACGCAATCTCATGAATTCAACCTTCAGTCGCGCAAGTTACTTTATCACCTTGGCTATTGTCAAGGAATGCTTCATCGTAGGTTTTCATTATCGTTGCGAACTCCTCATCAGATATTTTACCATCGCTGAGATACGCAGAAAGATACGATGATAGTTTAGAATAAGATGTTGTTGCTGTGTGTAGCTTTGTGATATACTCTTGTAATTTATCATTTGTACACGTAGATATCTTTTTAGCGATAATATTAAGAATGCCTGCGCATGTTGTTGCCGTTGAAACGACGATTGTTACAACTGCAGGTGCTGTCATTGTTATTGTTGATAATAATAATCCGGTTCCAGCAATAACAGCGGAAACTGAGTAAACAATTATATCAATAACAACCATACGTCTGCGATATTTTTTGACTTTTACTGTATAATCGTCGATGATATTTTTTAGTTTGGTTTGACACTCACATACTTGAGCGTATCTGTGACGTTGAACGTCGATAAGTGAATCCGTCACTCGATTCATTATACTAACAACGTCATTTAATTAAGCTTCAGCTACGAATTCCAGGCACCACCAGTAACGTCTCGGGAGCATTTCCGTTGATGTCAACGTGAACGTTTCTTTGATGTCCTTGGTTAGCATCACCAGCAGAGGATTATGATATACATTCGGTGATAATGAAGTGGCCGCAGTAATTTCCGAACCGTACAGGGATAGCCTGTATAACCCAGTTACTTCTGCGGTATGTTCGAGAGTTTTATTTTGCGGTGTCCATGATGTTGATTCTGATGCTACTGTGTATACCACATTGACGATCTGATTGTGAGGAATTTTAATCAGATTAGTTTTTTGAACAATACTAGGTATTCCACTGACAATATCGTTGAGTTTCATGTTAATATCGGAGAGTTTGATATCAACGGTTGGTGGAGTTCCAAAACAATCATTAATAGATCTGTTTATGTTTCTACGAAAATTTAAGAAAGTTTGTACGTGATTAGTAAAATTAGTATTGATTGTAGTCATTTCATTATTGATTGTTGTTATTGCTGTTACTTGATCGCTAGCGATCTTAATGTTGCTATCGTCTACATATTTCTTCGTTACAGCGTCGAAATCTGATTCTGGTGTTCTAAGATTATTAATACCATTATTATTCATGTTGAGAAATGCACGCATTATACCACCATTGACTAATACGTACTTAGATTCTTGATCATCGACGTATTTTTTGTTGCTGCATCTGTATCTGTGGCTGGGTTTCCAGGGTCTATAATTTTATTTTGGTTCATAATAATGTTACCGGTGAATGAATCACCAGCTCGCTTGATAAAATCGTTAACTGACTTACCGGAATCTTGTATTTTACCCTGATCAGAAAAAATAACGATATTATTAATAACCGCGGTGGGAATTCGTATAAGAACATCTAACAGTTGTATATTACTCGTTTTTAATCGTCCTTGTTTATCCTGAAAAACAACGACTTCATTTTGATCCACACTTGTGAGATTTAATAAATCATCGATTTCATTTCTGAGCTGATCAAGAGTTGCGTATTTAGATAAATCGACCCCCTGCTGAGCTTTGCGAGAAGATCTTCCATAAATATCTACCATTATATTTACTAATGTCTGTTTAAGTGTGACAACGTGGTATATTCATGCACGACTTTATGAGGTGGTGTTGTTGATTTTGATACAGCATCAAGTACAGCGAGTACTTCTCGACCGCATATCGGTGGATCAGTTAATTTTTGTGTTGGTAATGTTGAATACCAGATTTTAGAACGCATCGAATTCTGAGCAGTATTTACATATTTTAAAAATTCCCTTGGTGGTGCCAGTCCATACGAATCAAAATAAATAATTCCACGTGGATCAATTGCATACGCCACCCAATGAGTGCCTGAACCAGAGTTTTTATCTAGATTAATATACCAGTTTCTTGTTGCATTGCAACGGTAGGTAATTGATCACGCATAAAAACTCCTCTAAAGTTTTTTATATTCAGTTGCTTAGCAGCATTAAGTAAATCAAAATTAGACATAGGAAGAATCATCGAATTCGATGACGAAGTTACCGGGGTAATCTTAGACCTTTTCCGTACCACGAATGTGGGGTCCCTGGCAATCTTAGACCGCGACCGTATGCCGGGCCTGATAATCTTAGACGGCCCGGCTGTGGAACGTTTGGTGCTCTTAGACGTCTTCCCCGTTGTTTTGCCCGTGATCTTTTTTTTTTTTTAAGTTTTCTGCGTGCATAATTCCTTGACCCGTTGCTTTCTTTAACGCCATTCCAGCAGCGGTTCCAACAGCGCCTAATGCAGCTACTTTTGCAACAGCTGGGGCTGCAGCGGCTATTATTGCTGGTAACGCGGCAAGAAGTGGAAATATACCACCCGTTTTAACGATGTCTTTAATGACACTCGCAGAAAGATTAAGTTTTATACCTTTGTTTAGTTTTTTTGCTTCATTAAAATGCCTATGCTGGCGTTCTGATAATGATAGCTTATTCGGACCACTCGCGATTTGTTCTCGCTTTAGTGATATTTTTGCCGCACAATTATTTTTTTATGATGGTTGTAGCTTTTTAATCTGACTAGGAGTCAGACTGACATTAACTAGATGTGACATTCATAATTATTATGAGCGATTTAATTACATGTTTTCTACTGGGGCATCAATAACTCTCATTCGTCCACCAAGACCTTCAAGTAACATCGATTTATTGCTAAGTATAACAGCGACAGCTCTGTAATCAGCAATAGCTCCTCGGTTTACGCGAGCTCGAAAATATATGTCAACGACTGATTGTCTGGTTAAATCTAAATGTTCCAGCGAAAAGTAATAAATCGGATATAATGTTGTAAAATCTAACTGTGATATTTGTAAACCAGAATCGATATTCTGATCACGTCCCATGAATGTCATTAATCGATGATATACACGTGCTACATGATTTAACTCAAAATTTAACAAAATATCCTCGGATGGTTCTTGATGTCCGTTTATCCTTAAAGAAACCTCAGAAACACCGAGTTGATCAAATATCATTATGCTTCGATTTTGTGAGTGCAGCATCTTGTAATGCAATAAATATATGTCGCAGTGCAGAAATTCCCTGCTGAGAAGTTATTTGCCAAGAAAATAAACCATTAATGTTACTCTGGATATAATCTGTGGTCATTGTCAACCATGATAGCATCGATTTACCACCTTGGCTCATAAAAGAAAGTAAATGTTCTTCTTCAGGTATTGTTGGAGTCATTACTGGCACCCACAGAGAAAGTTTTGTCAGAATTATTTTACCAGCATCACCAATAGGTCGCCATATTGCATCATCATCAGTAGCTTTTCGCACAAGTACAACTGTGTGTTTGGCTCCAAAAATAACTTTTCTAACATTTCTACAAAATCCAAAGATATGTGATAATGGAATTGCACATGAAAACGCTCTTCTATTTCCTCGTAACATTGATCGACGTGCTGTAAATCCTAAGTTAAATTCTGGATTAGCACCATGAACCACCGGATTTACATCAGCATTAGCGGCGCCGGCGAAGTTTCTTGGTCGTCTTATATCATATTGTCTGTTGTCAGGGTGGTCAGAAGTATCCTTTACAAACATCATTGATGGACCAGCTGATCTTGAATAATCATCACTATATCGCGCAAGACCAAGTATCGTCGTGGCAACGTCGACGTTTTCATGACAGATCTCAATCTCTCGTGAATCAATGACATATGCTGCACTTTTAAATAACGCCATGATGCCATTATCAACAAAACCAACTCTAACATCAGCGTTGTATTCAGTATTATTTGTTTTTATAATCTCACCTTCTACTTCGATAAATGCTTCAGCGGGTAAGAAGTATCTGCTTGTATCTTGAACTTGTATCTCAATTCTTCCACGCTCGTCAGGTACACGTGCGTCATAAGAATAATATTGATAATCGCGCACAGATTCATCTTTTAAAACTGGTGCATCCATGTCAAACGCGGGATCAGATATACGCTTGAACATATTTATTATTATCGTCTTCGTCTAACACGAAGACCGCTTCCTGCTACCAGACTAGCGGTTATATTTTTTTCTTTTTCTAACCCAACATTAGTGTTGGTAGCCAACTCCGCTAGTTTCTGATTAGCAGCTTGATTTATTATTTTACTGACATTTGCGGGCATCACTTCAGTGCTGGCCAGTTTCACTAGTTGAGGTCGGACCGCTGGCGGTCTGCGTATTAATCGCGCTAGTCTATCCTTGATCGCTGAGAATGCTTTGCTAGCAACATCACCAACAGCGCCAATAGCTTTTTCACGAACAAAGTCAATAGCTTTCATTCCTAATTGCTTTGCAAGCAGTATTGCTTTTGGGGCTATCCCTCTAAATAGACCTTGAACAACATCACCTAGTCCATCTCCGTAGGTCGTTTTGTATACTGGTAATCGTGAATTTATTGCCCTGACCATGGTTGGTCTATGAGTGTGTACGATCATATTATTATTAAGTGATTTTATGACTAATTGCATCTAATTACATACTCAGTCACTGTAATAATCATCGGCGATTTCATTAATAAGGGACCGATACACATTAATATCCATAACACCACCTGTAAATAATCGTTTACAAATATCGGCTGCATCATTAATGATTTCTGGGGAATTATTGCCAGCTCGTTTTCCTCCCATGAGAATTTCTAGTCGATTAACATCAGCAAGGACGTTATTGGGACAAGTAATAAGGCCACTTCCTAAACCACTTCCAGTTGCACCAGGATCTTGATATTCTTCCTCTGTTGTTCTAACTGATTGTCGTGGTGATTTCAATCGTTTCATCATTTCTTGTCGTTGTTGTTCTCGTTGTTGTAGCTCTTGTTGTAGTCGTTGTGATCGTTGTGGTGATGGTTGTTCTCGTTGTTGTGGTGATAGTAATTGTGATTGTGGAAATTGTTGAACTTGTTCTCCAAGTGTTTTTACTGGTTTCTGTAATTGTTTAGTTCTTTCGATATGTTTATGTACAGCCTCATCAAATTCATTAAAATTAATAATATCTTCATTAGATCTAATTTCTGGAATATCAGCAAAGATGCGATATACATCCTTGATCCAATTGGCAGAGCTTAGAGATTTAACATGTTCTGGTTTTACATATATTTGTCGTTCATAATATCCAAACGCGGCAATATCAATTAATTTTTTTGGATCCCTGATAGCAGCAATACCTTCAGGCGTAAATTTATCCATTATCTTAATTCTGGTTCTTGGTGGTTTAGGTTGAGGTTGTGGTTGTGGTGGTGGTTCAGCTGCTTGAATACGGTCAGCAATATCAACAGGTAATGTTTCAAGAGCTCTTTGTGTTGCCTCAGTTGCTGTAACAATTTTCTTTGTTGGTTCGACGATCGGTTTAAATAATTGTTCTGTACCTTCTGCAATTCCACTTGAGACTCCTGACCAGCTTGTAGTTGTTGTTTGACTAAATCACGGACATGTAAATATTTTTTGATTGCCCGTAGTCGCTCTCGAGCTAATCTAGCTGAGTGTGGTTCTCCAATCATTATTGATAATATTTATAATGGCTGTTTAATTTACAGCAGCAGAGGGGGTGAACGACCAACGTTGAGTGACCAACGCGTAAACGAAACAAATAAAAACGCGCGTCAGAGATAAAGTTAGAGGTTGTGGTTTAACGTCACTGACCTTATTTTTTCAGCCTTCGTAGGAACCTTATTTTTTCATAAATAATGTCTCAAACAAAATGGTCTGTTCACCCCCTCTGCTGCTCAGGCGTTGTCAGTATTTCAAGGTTTGATCGGTATAATCACAAGCTGGATGCAATGTCCATTCAAATCATTGATTATTGTCGTTTTCCATGTTTATCACTGTACGCGGTAGAACATATGCTGGCGCTGGAATAAACCTGGATCTGCAAAAAGGCCTGTAAAGTGAAACACCAACATGAACTTCAGCGCAGCAATAAAGAGTCTATCCTGAACCATCTCAGTTGCAATCATCAAATCTTATGAGCATCTTTTCAAAGCCATTGTTGATGTGATCATTAATGGCTAAAACGTCTCCCAGATTAAAAAGGGACCAAAATTATAGCATCCTCGTCAGCTTTTAGACCTTTAGTTTTAGCAGCAATAAGAGGTATAGTAAAGTCTTCAAAAAGATTAATATTTGTCTTAAGAACGGAGGTGCCAGCGTGCTGCTCTGTATATAATAGATGGACACATGTTTGAGAGAAGTTTCACAGTGTCTTTGCTTGGTGATGTTGAAATGATGAGTCTTGTTCCATAAACAAGCCGTTACTCATTTTGTTGTCAAATTGTTCCTTCTATTTAAACAAACCTTTCTTCTGGCAGGAATTCGCTAAAATACTGCACACATGCAATCATAAATGTGCATCACGCCAACTTGAAACTGACCATCAGTTGTATGTTCGTATCCAAGAATTTCATTTATCTTCCAGCTCTTGTGTTTCAAAATGCAATTCCCTATGATTACCGCATAGTTCCTGAGTATTAACTGTATGGGTTCGGTGAAATTGAATCGGAACAACGTTTCACAGAAATCCCGCCATTTCTTCGGGTTGTTGATGCAAATGGATGCCGTTAGGGATTCCAAAGTCATCTCTCTATTTAATTTGTTTGACGGTGATCATAGAGATCTTCCCTGTCTTCACTGTTTTTGTCATATCCGCGTCATCTTTGTCTTCAATGAATACTTCACTGCCTTCACTGTGCGTTTCAATGTCTCCACATCAGCCACTTAAAATATATTGCACGATATGATACAATGATTTTTCATGCTTCTTGTTTTATTCATGGCCAAGTTTTCGACATGCACGCTCAAACGCGATCTCCAAGCGGTTAATTCTTTTAGTGCGCTTCGGATTTAAAACTCTTATAGTATCCTGGGGCCTCTTTGACAAACGGATATAATGAATTCAGGCTAAACAGTAATTTGATTGTTTTCTGTAGCAACAGAAATGAACAATTTGTCGGACAATTTAGCTCATGCATTGGCCACAGAAGCAAATTCTTTCAATATACTGTGCATGTCAAACGGCGACATCATTATATATTATTCACTTGAATTATTTAATATAATATTCACTCATAAAAGGGCTGGTCGTGTAGATAATATATCTATGAGATTTATTTGCATGCTGGTATCTTAAGTTGCTGCAAACAGATTTTTTACTATCAAAAGATGTGTTACTGATCCATGTCAATTCAGGTTTTGTGAATTTAAAGCTGCAGATGAGCCCTTAAGGTGTCAATTACGTCCTTGAAGGTTTGAATGTTGTTTTAGACAAACATACATCATAACTAATTATACCTGACTATTAGATAGTGTAATTGACACCGACGGTACATAGTCAGATTTGACTTTCATTTTTGCATGCAATGAATCTGAGATTGACAGTTGCTCAACTATGGGATCTCTTCCACAAGCGTGATTCCTTCCTGGAATGTCACGATTAACAGTGAGATACACTAACCAACTAGATCACGCAGACACCTAAAAACAGGTGCGTGTGTGTGTGATTTAGATTTTTAACGTAAATTTAACAATTTTTCCCAGTCATATCGCTACGATGTGTGCAGTGTGGCATTTTATAGTGATGTCTAGTACTGGGGAATCATATCGCAGACATTTAACATTTTGTCCCTTCCAGTCACATTACGCTAACAGCAGGCTGACAAGTCCTAACACTAACCTCTTAATGCTGAGCGCCAGTACCATTTTGATACGTTTTTGGTATAACACGGCCAGGGTTTGAACCCGCGACCTCCCGCATCAGAGGCGGACCCTCTAATCACTTAGGCCACCGAAGCGGTACCAAATAAAAGGTGAAGAGAACTAATTCTTGAACTTAACATGCTGGCAAATATCAATATTGCACCCCAACTCCTTGCTATGATGTGAAATTAAAACAATAAGGGGCCACGGGGAGTTTGTCGCTTGATGAGTCCACGGGAAGGCAGTCGTGCTGCACTCGCAATTGCTGCGGAGGTAAAGTCGAGACGGATATAAAGCGATGATCCACATGAGTGACGAAAATCTAAACCTACCATTATACACACCTAGTTTAGTGTTTGAATTGTGTTTCAAGTAGAATTTGTACTTTCTTTGCACTCACAATTTGCATTTAAATTAGTTCCTGTTTCTTTCTGTTGTTTATGTCGTAAAATATATTTTTCTAGTTCATCGGCACATTATAATACCCATGAGGAAAAGTATTCTCACGAGCGATATCAATAGTTTTCGATTATATTATTGATTTATTAAAATAAATGTCTTCCTGAAAAAGGTATATTTCCATCTTTCCTTTATTAATATTGGTATGTCTCTGACGTCTTTGCTTTCTGTATTGCTTGTTTTCTATGCGAATACGTGATTGATATTATTTTACCTGTTGCACTCACTGATGATCAAATTAAACTCTTCATTCTTGATCTCAGTTTCGCTGATTGTTCAGCTTTTCATGCAGTTGTCATTTTTGAGCTTGCTGATTGCAGATGTTACTATATCAACATAATTTAGTGTGTACCAACTGTTCCTTGATCTCTTTTACAACATTAACTATCAGCATTAAGACAAAATCTATTCCATTTCCATCCAACCTAGTTGCAGACAGCGGTTGAAACTTTTTGGAATCATTTTTTCATCAATTCATTAGTTTGTATAGTACTTCCTATTTCTCTCCCACACCTCTGTATTATTCAATCTCTGACTAAATCATTTTTTTTTTTTTTGCAAGTGCTTACTGAAAAACAATTTTATTAGAAGTTCTGATGCAATCGGGTAGTCTGTTGTAATCTGGTTCAAAGAAAGTGGAATGATTTGCTTTGCAAATTGTTCAATATCCATGGTTGATTTAGCAATAATTTTATACTTCAGTAGGTTTTGAAAGCAGAAGGAACAGCTTAATATTTCATGGTAAATTGTGCTGACGACGTTTTTGTTTCAGTCGACATCGTTTTGTTTATCTCGATAAAATAAAAGAGTATGCGACTCGTGCTTGCGCATTGCTCACTGCATTTATTTGCAGGTATAGGCTATTTGTTATCCAAAATTGTTAAAGCTTTTGCCAGCGACTTTATAACCTTGTTTTCATTCTGTTTTGTGTTCTTCGTGTTTTACTTAGTTTACAGGGTAATTTGGCAGTTGAATAAGAAATAACGATATTATCTCGATGTTATCGTCATTTAACATAGTGTGCATTATTTCTAATATATTACCATATATCTTTATTGATGCTTATAAGTCAACAAATAAACTTTTTATCATGCATTCTATTTGGTAACAGAACTTTCAATTAAAGATATAGACAAATGCATACTCTCTATCTTTGTCTGTCTGTCTGTCTGTCTCTGTCTGTCTATCTCTTATCATCGGCCTTGATTCTTTCATGTTAACCTCAGCGAATTGGTGTATCACCTATATCAAACCTGTTCAAGAGAATATAATTTAATTTCGTGTCATTACTGATCTCGTATAAAAAAAGACTTGTCATGGCCTGTGAATATCAAGTTCCATAGACATGAAAACAAAAATGAACAACTGTGAAAATAAATGTGTAATACAACACTAATATATTCTAAAGACCAGGGACATAGGGATAGTTTGGCTTTAAATATGAACCGTCTGCACATTATACGTATATTGATACGAACTTTGCAATTCCAAAAAAATGATTTAATTAAATTATCTGGTTGTTCTTATCAGCATGTACAGAAATACCTGTGTATACAACAGCACATGGGCATGGGTATTTAACATAAATACTATTGACCTAGAAACATTATCCTACATGGATACGAGATATACAATTGCAAATATTTGATTGTGCAGCACAATAAGCTTTTATAGTACAATGATTTCAGATAAATATGACAAATGGATTAGACTCATAAATCTAGCAAGCCATTTGTTGAACTAAATGAACACTGGGCGCCACCACCTTACCATTTTTCATTAAATAGGACAGACAGCTGCATAGATGAAAACTGTAGATTAGATATCAGGCTCATCATAAATATACCTACTGGTAATACCAACAATTTAATCAAGTGATATAAATTACTTCCTAAATATTATAATTAATGCATGAGCTCGAGCTCTCTCTCTCTCTCTCTCTCTCTCTCTCAATCTCTGTGCAAAAACTAAAATCCTCTAGCATTATTTAAAAGTGATAAAGTGTATGAAAATATACACACTTCATTTCTAGTCATTAAACTAAATTAACGTTAGAATACATTATATTTATCTCAATGTTATATCTTCTCCACTGTCTTTATAAATATTGATACAGTGACTTATAAATGGAGAATTGATGACAATGTGTCATTTGATGCATGGAAGAGGTTAATAGGTTTGAAACATATCAAAGCATTATTACCTCTCTGGCTGACTTCAACTTGTATTTGCTTAAATTTGTTCCACATTTCATTAGACGTAATGTCAACCGCGGTTGCATCGAAAACGAATACAACACAATGAACCTGATCCACCAGTCCCGGACGTTTTATGAATCCTCAAATATTTGGATTTAATGGCGATGACCGATTGAACTGAGGAATGCCAAAGGATAATAACAAGTATTATTTGATGAATCTTTATACAGATTGTGTACAAATTTTATTATTTAGATTTATTATTATTCATTTGGAGGTATTATTTAAAATCTTTACATTTGAGCATGGTAGTTGATGTAGTCGGTACTACTATTTGTAAATACATTAAGGTCAAGTCTTAATAGGCAATTGTAATTCAAATTTTAGTGCAGAATTTTCAGTGTCATAACGCAGATACCAATTTGAAGATTCCGTCAAAAAAGTTGTAATGTCTGCAATTTAGAATTCAGAAATCAGCACCTTTTAAACAGGCTTGTATGATAACACGAAAATGTGCAATATCTCTGAATTTATCTCTGTTGAAAAATCAAGGAAATAACATATATACAAAACTCTTCTCAAGGATTATGCTATTTATCAATTTTATAGTCAAACATTTAGAATGGGTAACCACTGTTGGTTTTTGCAACTACGATGTTTCACTGACTCATAGTGATAGTGGGTTCAACAGCATATCGAAACTGTTTGAGAAAAACGTGTTAAGGGCTATTGATAATGCACAGTTCATTACAGGTGGGTGGGTGATGTTACTCTGATTGTTAAGAAATGGCTATAGACTATTGTAATATTGATGTCCCATTTCTTTCAATAAAGTATCCTGCAACATTTAAGACTGGATCTATTTAAGAATAACTCGTAATTAAAATACATAATTTTTGTTCACAGACTTTGATGCAGTGTACAGCAATATGAAATTTGTATGCAGTTAAATGAAATGCCACTGACACTTATGAATAATCCATCTAGTAGCAAGGAGAAGTGGATTTTGTTTAAAACTTGGAGAAATGTAACATTGGCTGTTTTTCTGCACATACTGTTTGAAATAAAATTGATTCTAATCAGTACTAAACTAACTAGACAATAGTTCCTAAACAAAGGGTGAGAAGGCTTTTAGTGGCTTTTTATGCTGAAGACAATATAACACAACTCTCTCTGTATTTCGGTAATGATAATGTCACAATTTTAGTCCCATATATAACAATTATTGCCAATATGAACATTTCATATTCTTTGGACACATGTCTTTCTGTACATGATGTACATCTATTTATCTATCTATTCTACCACATTTGGTAATTCTGAACATTTACATGACAGTTTGTTATGTTAATAGTTCATAACTTTTCACTTATTATGTACTGTGCGTTATATTTGGCTATATCACACGAACTACTCTGTTAAACCTACTCATATTACCAATAGCCGTCAATAAGTGGTCTAGTGTTATAAGATTTTTTTTTTAACTCACGCAAACATATGCCGTAGAATCTACAGTGTCGATGTTACAGGTACTGTTTAATTGGCTTACACCAACCTGATATCCGTTTGGGACATTTCCGTCAAGAAGGTACTTTATATCCCCAAGACTAGGACCCTCACTTTCCTCAATGCCGCAGGTGTCACATAGGCAGAATTTCATAGTTTCACTGTTTCCTTTAGGTCGAATCTGGTACTGTCGATATTAACAAATACAGTATGAGAGCAAACAGTTCAGTAACTATTAGTTCTATCAAATATGTCATTTACGATTATCTATTTACAAAGAAATCAGATACAGCTTCGTCTGATAGAACGAACTATTGGACATAATTCTATTAAGGATGAAACTAGACTTTATACTATTATACTTTTATTTATTTTTAAATATTACGTATTTAAGTACACTACTCAATTTCTTTGATGCAAATGGTTACAGGTGTTAATTCCCTTTGCAAAAACTTAACGATCCACAAATAAAAATTGTATCCTATATTCAAGTTCATGTCATACTAGGAATGAAATTTGTGATTATAATTAACAGTTGTAAAAGTTTAGTCAGGTAGCCAACTTTTAAATATCTTAAATTTTGGCAATAATAAATGAAATCAACCCTCGAACTTATTGTAACATTTGCATCATTTCAGTAGGAACTTTAGACTTTGTGCCTCTGAAAGGAAAATAACTCTTGATAAAATCTTAATCAGAACTGTAACTCCTGTGATTAGATTTTACTTACTTTGAAGTGCAGAAGTGATGAGTACTCTACAGACATTTCACGTTTAACATTTTCAAGTCGTAAACCAAATCAAAGATATCCACTCTCATGAGTGAAAACTCTGTTCAAGAGTATTGGATTATTTATCATATTGTTCATCGAAAAACACACTTTTATAAACTTATTGGACCTAATTTGTAAGATGTGACCCCAAAAGTCTTTACAAACACAGGGGTTCTATGGTCTTGCAAACTGAGAAATAAAATGCATCTAATTGGACCTATTGTGGGAAAGTCTTCAAACAATCTATTGCATAAAAGGTCCATGGCTTGATTATTTCGAGAAAAATAAAACTGAATCAAATGACATTCGTAATTGGTGGCGTTCTCCAAAATCTGATGGTAGCAATAAAATGTATCTGAGAACTAAAGATTTATTGAATCTCGTTATCACCAATCTGTCCACAAATACAAAGACTGAGGTAAATAATATAGGTAACACAATCCACCAAATACTTTCAACTTCAAAGTATTTTAATAAAGTTTCAGGTTTAAGCTACAAACAAAATAAATTTATCTATACTTATCGGTACTGAAGGTTTTAAATATACATAAACCTCTTTAGCACAACGTCATATATTTTAACAAGAATATCCTGTACAAAGGAAAACAAAGTAATGTGGGAAGTTTGAACCTTCAAGGTTCTTCCTTTTATTGAGCATCTGGAGTATGATGCAGTTGCTTTGCTTGTTGATACTGGCGTGAAACACCCATAAAGTTACTATACCGTAATTTGTAATTATTTCCTTTTCCCACATTCAGCAATATAGGAATATAAAGGATTGCACATAGTGCTCAGCATTGCACCTAGTATTTGCAATGAGGAGATCGATGACTATTCAGAAGTGAATTACTGTTTTCAGGTGTATATTTTCTTCCCAGGAGCAATCATAAGCTTTACGAAATGATATAAATAATCCTTATTAATTTGCAATGAATGCCTTAATGACAGCAAATAAAAAATCAGGCTAAATGTGCTACATCAGATAATCTCGGTTAAGGAGAATAAATGTAGAAGGCGCGGAGTGGGAAGTGGTAATAGCATAAGCACATACTTATTTCTTTTGTTCAAAGTCGCACCAGCAGAGAGACAAAAATAAGTTTGATTTCCAGGTTAAGAAATATGTTCATCGCAATAGCTAACTTTACTTGCAACCTGCATTCTACTGAAAGATGTTTGAACATAATATAATAAATAGAGGTTACTTGCTCGTGTAGAGCGAATGACAGATATATTTCATCACATCGTTGATTATTCGAGATTTTGTACCCACCGTATGAAATATGTCCATTATTTGCTGGGAACAAACAACATTCTTGCTCTATCGTGTTGACTAGCTGAAGTGCATAACAGACTGAAGAAGTCGATTTCTTACAGTAATGCAAGTTGTTCACCATTTATGTTCCGCTGTGTTTTGTTTACGTTTGTGTACGGAAAATATGAGAAGTAACAATTATTATCCTATTTCACAAAAAGAAAGCATATATTTGGGATAAACAGAAACAAAGTAAGCCTCCTTGGGGATTCGAACGTGGTTTTTTGCGTGTAATCCGTTGATCTTTGTGAAAATTAATACTTGTCTAATGAACATCGCCACCTGAACAGAATCTTAGGTAATGCGGCATTTTAAACGTCTTTTGCAACATTTGAAACAGTAACAAGGTATTCAAACAGTAGGGTATGGTGCAGAATGGTTGGAAACTATACGTAGCCGAGACTATTCAATTTGGAAGATTTTTTAATGGAATGGAACGATGCATTGACTCGGCAGCATAGACGCCTTTAAACATGTGTTTTCCAAGTTTCTAACTTATATTCCTTTCAAGAGATAGTAAGACGAACAGATGAACTTTGTTAAAAATAAACGAAAGCCAAAGATTGAAATTTCAATAATTATGACAGCGTGACGCTGGGAAGTTATCTTCAGATGATATGTAATGTTACGGTATAGTCAAAAGCAGCACATAGAAGAAGAAAGGAATGATGGATGGTTAGAAATGGCCAATAAATGAGAACGGTACAGTAGGAGATTGAAATGATCAGAAACAGTATCGTAGGGAAACTGTACGTAAAAATGACAGAAAAATAGGTTATGAGTATTGTATTGATGAGGCATGCAAATGCAACAGAGCTACAGATGTTAGTAAATGCTCGGATGTAAAGCCGGTATTTCCCCTCTATTGCATAATAGATGGCCTTGGGGAATGACTAGAAAAGGCCTGTCTGTATAACACCTACTACAAAGATTGTAATAAAGATTATTCTCTGTCTTAAAAATTCAGAGATTTAAATTTACCACTGTAGTGAAGCTTCTATCTGCACTCCCACATGGACTTAGATGAGTGATCCCGTCATAAAAGATGGAGTTGATGGTGTTAAAGAAACTCGACTTCCCTGCTCCTATCCAACCTATCATCAGGATTCTTGCTTGATCGACTTCAACATATGGCGGTGGAGTGTATTGCGCTATTTTCTCTTTCAATTCATGAAGACTCTTTAAGTTGATAAATAATCATGAATGGTAATACAAATACATGCAATGCATTCATTGTTCTTCATAACTTTCAGAACCTGGAAATTTAGTGATGAGCCCGTTCATAATTATAATTATGTGCATTGCTAGAAATCATGAAGAAACACTCTAGACGATCGAATGTTTCCAAGACTATTTGGGAGGAGATAATATGGATACGTTAAACGCAACCAAATTCAACTATAATTTGGCAACGGTGTTTTGATTGTTCTCATGCAACAGCATGTATTTACGACAGTAAATTGATTAGTTTTGGGACAAATAATGATGACGTTTACAGATAAGAACTTTCAATGTGGTTAAACATTCAAAAACAAGGCAATTCTCTGTACGAAACTTAAATTATATCCATCTGAATGTTCCCTACAGTTTGCTAGGGGGCTTGGTATTTAGAATGATATACTGATTTAGCATCATCTTCTTTAGAATTGTGTACAATCTTCAACGTTGTTGCCGATATGATCATTGGGAAGACAGTAATCTAACACTCGAAACATGATTGCAAGAACAATTTAGTCCTTCCCTTATATTACTAATATAATTTCAACAGGCAAGTGCATGTCGTCAACAAATGCATAAAAATACACTTCAAGGATAATAAGTTGTTTTAAATGGATACATCATTATTTGTCTGTCATGATTCTGCTGAATGGGAAGTTTTATTGCCAGACTTGAACAAAAATGGAAATTCTAGGATATTTTACTGCTGTTAGCATACCGCATTTTTAATGAATGGTACTCAGTAAGAGATTCATTCAAACAGCATCAAGGAAAATTTATGAGTACAACTTTGCACTAGTATTCAATTGTTGGCTACATGCGTATGCATCTGGTCTAGGGATTCTCAATCAATTGAGCCGACATGACAGTCTGTGTTTGAAAAGGAATTTACATGTGACATTTGTTTTCAAACATGTTAGCAGTCACTATTGGCAGTGGATATTATACCACAAGTTATTTTATTATATAATTTTGGTTTAAATTCTGGGTAAAATGCATTCTTAAATACTCTACTACTGGAGATCATGTGAAGATCGTGAGGAGTAGAGTCCTTCTTCTGACATCACAAGTTTCATAAAATATGCCTACAGAATCCGTCCTGTTATTCTCGTCCAATTATCAGGAAAATAACCCGGATATTTATGTTAGGACTTCTTTACTTTATATAATAGTATGAATATTTGAATTTTTAAAAACGACAGTAACAAGATAAAGGTTGGAAATTTTTTTTATATAAATTGTGGGGGGTTTGTTTCTATATACAATGTATATATATATATATATATATATATATATATATATATATATATATATACATATGTATGTATGTATGTATGTATGTATGTATGTATGTGTATTCAAACAATAATCAGACGTTTTGCTAGATAATTTATTATCTGCATTCGTATAGACTACCTCAGTATTCAGATAACAACAAATGAACGAATCATTTAACACCATACATATATGGTTTGTCGACGCATTAGCTACTTTTTTAGTCCAGAACGTTTCCAAGTTTACTTTATGGTTTTTTATGGAATACCCAAAGGATAAAGTAGAATGGCTAGTTCAAATAACTGACCGTCGATGCCTTACCTGATAACTGAAATGTTGGGATATTCTCCAAGGTTCAAAATATACGTCAGCTGTGGATTCGGCGTCACCATGAGAAGAAAAATCGATGCTAGGATCTGAGGAAAACTTTTCAGCGAACCAGTACAGTTCATGCTTGTAAACACTGGTATGCTGGAAAAATGCTAGAGGTCCTCTGTTACTTGCTTAGTTTCATATTATTGCGACAATTACACAAATTTATGTTTTTGGGTATATACAAGTTTAATATCTAAATTATCTGCTTTGAACATAAATACAAATCCACTATCGAGAACGCTGATATATAATGAACTTCATTCCTACAACACACACACACACACACACACACACACACACACACACACACACACACACACACACACATCCACCCCGGGCAAAACTAATAATTTCCGCGAGAATGTCTACATCAGGATGTTATTATTGCAAGCCTAGTGATCTATTGTGTTTTCCAAATATTACGTGACGACAGGTTGAAAACAATATTGATATTACAGCCTAATATTTGCAAAGTGATTTTGTTGTTCTGAAATATACTGACCTCTCAAACTGGCTAAAAAAGCTTAAGTGATTCCACAGTTCCGGCAGTAGTGACTGGTGGCGATATTGGGTCTAATTTTAAATTTGGTCGTTTGCACTATGGGGTCAAAATTTATAGGGTCATATAGTCATATAGACTTCCTTACCATTTTTCATTAAATAGGACAGACAGCTGCATAGATGAAAACTGTAGATTAGATATCAGGCTCATCATAAATATACCTACTGGTAATACCAACAATTTAATCAAGTGATATAAATTACTTCCTAAATATTATAATTAATGCATGAGCTCTCTCTCTCTCTCTCTCTCTCTCTCTCTCTCTCTCTCTCTCTCTCTCTCAATCTCTGTGCAAAAACTAAAATCCTCTAGCATTATTTAAAAGTGATAAAGTGTATGAAAATATACACACTTCATTTCTAGTCATTAAACTGAATTAACGTTAGAATACATTATATTTATCTCAATGTTATATCTTCTCCACTGTCTTTATAAATATGATACAGTGACTTATAAATGGAGAATTGATGACAATGTGTCATTTGATGCATGGAAGAGGTTAATAGGTTTGAAACATATCAAAGCATTATTACCTCTCTGGCTGACTTCAACTTGTATTTGCTTAAATTTGTTCCACATTTCATTAGACGTAATGTCAACCGCGGTTGCATCGAAAACGAATACAACACAATGAACCTGATCCACCAGTCCCGGACGTTTTATGAATCCTCAAATATTTGGATTTAATGGCGATGACCGATTGAACTGAGGAATGCCAAAGGATAATAACAAGTATTATTTGATGAATCTTTATACAGATTGTGTACAAATTTTATTATTTAGATTTATTATTATTCATTTGGAGGTATTATTTAAAATCTTTACATTTGAGCATGGTAGTTGATGTAGTCGGTACTACTATTTGTAAATACATTAAGGTCAAGTCTTAATAGGCAATTGTAATTCAAATTTTAGTGCAGAATTTTCAGTGTCATAACGCAGATACCAATTTGAAGATTCCGTCAAAAAAGTTGTAATGTCTGCAATTTAGAATTCAGAAATCAGCACCTTTTAAACAGGCTTGTATGATAACACGAAAATGTGCAATATCTCTGAATTTATCTCTGTTGAAAAATCAAGGAAATAACATATATACAAAACTCTTCTCAAGGATTATGCTATTTATCAATTTTATAGTCAAACATTTAGAATGGGTAACCACTGTTGGTTTTTGCAACTACGATGTTTCACTGACTCATAGTGATAGTGGGTTCAACAGCATATCGAAACTGTTTGAGAAAAACGTGTTAAGGGCTATTGGTAATGCACAGTTCATTACAGGTGGGTGGGTGATGTTACTCTGATTGTTAAGAAATGGCTATAGACTATTGTAATATTGATGTCCCATTTCTTTCAATAAAGTATCCTACAACATTTAAGACTGGATCTATTTAAGAATAACTCGTAATTAAAATACATAATTTTTGTTCACAGACTTTGATGCAGTGTACAGCAATATGGAATTTGTATGCAGTTAAATGAAATGCCACTGACACTTATGAATAATCCATCTAGTAGCAAGGAGAAGTGGATTTTGTTTAAAACTTGGAGAAATGTAACATTGGCTGTTTTTCTGCACATACTGTTTGAAATAAAATTGATTCTAATCAGTACTAAACTAACTAGACAATAGTTCCTAAACAAAGGGTGAGAAGGCTTTTAGTGGCTTTTTATGCTGAAGACAATATAACACAACTCTCTCTGTATTTCGGTAATGATAATGTCACAATTTTAGTCCCATATATAACAATTATTGCCAATATGAACATTTCATATTCTTTGGACACATGTCTTTCTGTACATGATGTACATCTATTTATCTATCTATTCTACCACATTTGGTAATTCTGAACATTTACATGACAGTTTGTTATGTTAATAGTTCATAACTTTTCACTTATTATGTACTGTGCGTTATATTTGGCTATATCACACTAACTACTCTGTTAAGCCTACTCATATTACCAATAGCCGTCAATAAGTGGTCTAGTGTTATAAGATTTTTTTTTTAACTCACGCAAACATATGCCGTAGAATCTACAGTGTCGATGTTACAGGTACTGCTTAATTGGCTTACACCAACCTGATATCCGTTTGGGACATTTCCGTCAAGAAGGTACTTTATATCCCCAAGACTAGGACCCTCACTTTCCTCAATGCCGCAGGTGTCACATAGGCAGAATTTCATAGTTTCACTGTTTCCTTTAGGTCGAATCTGGTACTGTCGATATTAACAAATACAGTATGAGAGCAAACAGTTCAGTAACTATTAGTTCTATCAAATATGTCATTTACGATTATCTATTTACAAAGAAATCAGATACAGCTTCGTCTGATAGAACGAACTATTGGACATAATTCTATTAAGGATGAAACTAGACTTTATACTATTATACTTTTATTTATTTTTAAATATTACGTATTTAAGTACACTACTCAATTTCTTTGATGCAAATGGTTACAGGTGTTAATTCCCTTTGCAAAAACTTAACGATCCACAAATAAAAATTGTATCCTATATTCAAGTTCATGTCATACTAGGAATGAAATTTGTGATTATAATTAACAGTTGTAAAAGTTTAGTCAGGTAGCCAACTTTTAAATATCTTAAATTTTGGCAATAATAAATGAAATCAACCCTCGAACTTATTGTAACATTTGCATCATTTCAGTAGGAACTTTAGACTTTGTGCCTCTGAAAGGAAAATAACTCTTGATAAAATCTTAATCAGAACTGTAACTCCTGTGATTAGATTTTACTTACTTTGAAGTGCAGAAGTGATGAGTACTCTACAGACATTTCACGTTTAACATTTTCAAGTCGTAAACCAAATCAAAGATATCCACTCTCATGAGTGAAAACTCTGTTCAAGAGTATTGGATTATTTATCATATTGTTCATCGAAAAACACACTTTTATAAACTTATTGGACCTAAATTGTAAGATGTGACCCCAAAAGTCTTTATAAACACAGGGGTTCTATGATCTTGCAAACTGAGAAATAAAATGCATCTAATTGGACCTATTGTTGGAAAGTCTTCAAACAATCTATTGCATAAAAGGTCCATGGCTTGATTATTTCGAGAAAAATAAAACTGAATCAAATGACATTCGTAATTGGTGGCGTTCTCCAAAATCTGATGGTAGCAATAAAATGTATCTGAGAACTAAAGATTTATTGAATCTCATTATCACCAATCTGTCCACAAATACAAAGACTGAGGTAAATAATATAGGTAACACAATCCACCAAATACTTTCAACTTCAAAGTATTTTAATAAAGTTTCAGGTTTAAGCTACAAACAAAATAAATTTATCTACACTTATCGGTACTGAAGGTTTTAAATATACATAAACCTCTTTAGCACAACGTCATATATTTTAGCAAGAATATCCTGTACAAAGGAAAACTAAGTAATGTGGGAAGTTTGAACCTTCAAGGTTCTTCCTTTTATTGAGCATCTGGAGTATGATGCAGTTGCTTTGTTTGTTGATACTGGCGTGAAACACCCATAAAGTTACTATACCGTAATTTGTAATTATTTCCTTTTCCCACATTCAGCAATATAGGAATATAAAGAATTGCACATAGTGCTCAGCATTGCACCTAGTATTTGCAATGAGGAGATCGATGACTATTCAGAGTGAATTACTGTTT
The DNA here is from genome assembly GCA_016617855.1 of Megalonaias nervosa. Classification (NCBI taxonomy): domain Eukaryota; kingdom Metazoa; phylum Mollusca; class Bivalvia; order Unionida; family Unionidae; genus Megalonaias; species Megalonaias nervosa. The sequence continues at coordinate 3,717 of JAECUM010012509.1, read as the reverse complement.
TCAGGTGTATATTTTCTTCTCAGGAGCAATCATAAGCTTTACGAAATGATATAAATAATCCTTATTAATTTGCAATGAATGCCTTAATGAAAGCAAATAAAAAATCAGGCTAAATGTGCTACATCAGATAATCTCGGTTAAGGAGAATAAATGTAGAAGGCGCGGAGTGGGAAGTGGTAATAGCATAAGCACATACTTATTTCTTTTGTTCAAAGTCGCACCAGCAGAGAGACAAAAATAAGTTTGATTTCCAGGTTAAGAAATATTTTCATCGCAATAGCTAACTTTACTTGCAACCTGCATTCTACTGAAAGATGTTTGAACATAATATAATAAACAGAGGTTACTTGCTCGTGTTGAGCGAATGACAGATATATTTCATCACATCGTTGATTATTCGAGATTTTGTACCCACCATATGAAATATGTCCATTATTTGCTGGGAACAAACAACATTCTTGCTCTATCATGTTGACTAGCTGAAGTGCATAACAGACTGAAGAAGTCGATTTCTTACAGTAATGCAAGTTGTTCACCATTTATGTTCCGCTGTGTTTTGTTTACGTTTGTGTACAGAAAATATGAGAAGTAACAATTATTATCCTATTTCACAAAAAGAAAGCATATATTTGGGATAAACAGAAGCAAAGTAAGCCTCCTTGGGGATTCGAACGTGGTTTTTTGCGTGTAATCCGTTGATCTTTGTGAAAATTAATACTTGTCTAATGAACATCGCCACCTGAACAGAATCTTAGGTAATGCGGCATTTTAAACGTCTTTTGCAACATTTGAAACAGTAACAAGGTATTCAAACAGTAGGGTATGGTGCAGAATGGTTGGAAACTATACGTAGCCGAGACTATTCAATTTGGAAGATTTTTTAATGGAATGGAACGATGCATTGACTCGGCAGCATAGACGCCTTTAAACATGTGTTTTCCAAGTTTCTAACTTATATTCCTTCAAGAGATAGTAAGACGAACAGATGAACTTTGTTAAAAATAAACGAAAGCCAAAGATTGAAATTTCAATAATTATGACAGCGTGACGCTGGGAAGTTATCTTCAGATGATATGTAATGTTACGGTATAGTCAAAAGCAGCACATAGAAGAAGAAAGGAATGATGGATGGTTAGAAATGGCCAATAAATGAGAACGGTACAGTAGGAGATTGAAATGATCAGAAACAGTATCGTAGGGAAACTGTACGTAAAAATGACAGAAAAATAGGTTATGAGTATTGTATTGATGAGGCATGCAAATGCAACAGAGCTACAGATGTTAGTAAATGCTCGGATGTAAAGCCGGTATTTCCCCTCTATTGCATAATAGATGGCCTTGGGGAATGACTAGAAAAGGCCTGTCTGTATAACACCTACTACAAAGATTGTAATAAAGATTATTCTCTGTCTTAAAAATTCAGAGATTTAAATTTACCACTGTAGTGAAGCTTCTATCTGCACTCCCACATGGACTTAGATGAGTGATCCCGTCAGAAAAGATGGAGTTGATGGTGTTAAAGAAACTCGACTTCCCTGCTCCTATCCAACCTATCATCAGGATTCTTGCTTGATCGACTTCAACATATGGCGGTGGAGTGTATTGCGCTATTTTCTCTTTCAATTCATGAAGACTCTTTAAGTTGATAAATAATCATGAATGGTAATACAAATACATGCAATGCATTCATTGTTCTTCATAACTTTCAGAACCTGGAAATTTAGTGATGAGCCCGTTCATAATTATAATTATGTGCATTGCTAGAAATCATGAAGAAACACTCTAGACGATCGAATGTTTCCAAGACTATTTGGGAGGAGATAATATGGATACGTTAAACGCAACCAAATTCAACTATAATTTGGCAACGGTGTTTTGATTGTTCTCATGCAACAGCATGTATTTACGACAGTAAATTGATTAGTTTTGGGACAAATAATGATGACGTTTACAGATAAGAACTTTCAATGTGGTTAAACATTCAAAAACAAGGCAATTCTCTGTACGAAACTTAAATTATATCCATCTGAATGTTCCCTACAGTTTGCTAGGGGGCTTGGTATTTAGAATGATATACTGATTTAGCATCATCTTCTTTAGAATTGTGTACAATCTTCAACGTTGTTGCCGATATGATCATTGGGAAGACAGTAATCTAACACTCGAAACATGATTGCAAGAACAATTTAGTCCTTCCCTTATATTACTAATATAATTTCAACAGGCAAGTGCATGTCGTCAACAAATGCATAAAAATACACTTCAAGGATAATAAGTTGTTTTAAATGGATACATCATTATTTGTCTGTCATGATTCTGCTGAATGGGAAGTTTTATTGCCAGACTTGAACAAAAATGGAAATTCTAGGATATTTTACTGCTGTTAGCATACCGCATTTTTAATGAATGGTACTCAGTAAGAGATTCATTCAAACAGCATCAAGGAAAATTTATGAGTACAACTTTGCACTAGTATTCAATTGTTGGCTACATGCGTATGCATCTGGTCTAGGGATTCTCAATCAATTGAGCCGACATGACAGTCTGTGTTTGAAAAGGAATTTACATGTGACATTTGTTTTCAAACATGTTAGCAGTCACTATTGGCAGTGGATATTATACCACAAGTTATTTTATTATATAATTTTGGTTTAAATTCTGGGTAAAATGCATTCTTAAATACTCTACTACTGGAGATCATGTGAAGATCGTGAGGAGTAGAGTCCTTCTTCTGACATCACAAGTTTCATAAAATATGCCTACAGAATCCGTCCTGTTATTCTCGTCCAATTATCAGGAAAATAACCCGGATATTTATGTTAGGACTTCTTTACTTTATATAATAGTATGAATATTTGAATTTTTAAAAACGACAGTAACAAGATAAAGGTTGGAAATTTTTTTTATATAAATTGTGGGGGGTTTGTTTCTATATACAATGTATATATATATATATATATATATATATATATATATATATATATAAATAGATATATGTATGTATGTATATATATGTATGTATTTATATATATATGTATGTATATGTATGTATATGTATATATATATACGTATGTATGTATGTATGTATGTATGTGTATTCAAACAATAATCAGACGTTTTGCTAGATAATTTATTATCTGCATTCGTGTAGACTACCTCAGTATTCAGATAACAACAAATGAACGAATCATTTAACACCATACATATATGGTTTGTCGACGCATTAGCTACTTTTTTAGTCCAGAACGTTTCCAAGTTTACTTTATGGTTTTTTATGGAATACCCAAAGGATAAAGTAGAATGGCTAGTTCAAATAACTGACCGTCGATGCCTTACCTGATAACTGAAATGTTGGGATATTCTCCAAGGTTCAAAATATACGTCAGCTGTGGATTCGGCGTCACCATGAGAAGAAAAATCGATGCTAGGATCTGAGGAAAACTTTTCAGCGAACCAGTACAGTTCATGCTTTTAAACAATGGTATGCTGGAAAAATGCTAGAGGTCCTCTGTTACTTGCTTAGTTTCATATTATTGCGACAATTACACAAATTTATGTTTTTGGGTATATACAAGTTTAATATCTAAATTATCTGCTTTGAACATAAATACAAATCCACTATCGAGAACGCTGATATATAATGAACTTCATTCCTACAACACACACACACACACACACACACACACACACACACACACACACACACACACACACACA
>JAECUM010012508.1:0-43041 GCA_016617855.1 Megalonaias nervosa | reverse complement strand
GGGGTAATGTCCTGCTTCCCTATATATCAGCTCAGATTATTTATTTATTCCACCCATAAGTTCATACTTTGTATTGACCTTACTCGATACCGGGCAAATTACATCGTTGGCGATCACCTCTAGATACGAAAGCCAAAACCAGTAAACCCGCCACAAATAAGTTGAGGAGGGGTTTACCACATATTGACTAAGAATTACTTAATAAAATAAAACAGTTCTTACAGAGAATAGATTATATATAGATTACAGAGAGTAGATTATATATAGATTATAGAGAATAGATTGTATATAGATTTCAGAGAATAGATTATATATATATTACAGAGAATAGATTATATATAGACCAAGAACTACATATAAAAATGAAACAGTTCTTACAGAGAATAGATTATATATAGATTACAGAGTAGATTATATATAGATTACAGAGAATAGATTATATATTGATTACAGAGAATAGATCATATATAGACCAAGAACTACTTGATAAAAATAAAACAGTTCTTACAGAGAATAGATTATACATAGACCAAGAACTACTTAATAAAAATAAAACAGTTCTTACAGAGAATAGATTATATATATATAGATTAAAGAGAATAGATTATATATAGACCAAGAACTACTTGTAAAAAAAAAACAGTTCTTCCAGAGAATAGATTATATATAGATTACAGAGAGTAGATTATATATAGATTTCAGAGAATAGATTATATATAGATTACAGAGAATAGATTATATATAGAACAAGAACTACTTATCAAAAATAAAACGGTTCTTACAGAGAATAGATTATATATAGACCAAGAACTACTTATAAAAATGAAACAGTTCTTACAGAGAATAGATTATATATAGATTACAGAGAGTAGATTATATATAGATTACAGAGAATAGATTATATATTGATTACAGAGAATAGATCATATATAGACCAAGAACTACTTAATAGAAATAAAACAGTTCTTACAGAGAATAGATTATACATAGACCAGGAACTACTTAATAAAAATAAAACAGTTCTTACAGAGAATAGATTATACATAGACCAGGAACTACTTAATAAAAATAAAACAGTTCTTACAGAGAATAGATTATATATAGACCAAGAACTACTTATACAAATAAAACAACATCATTAGGAGGGTAGGATATAATCAATTTGATTTCATTCATGCACAGACCTAATCAACAGCACATTTGAAGACTGACATAACCATGAAGTGAGCACCACAGTTCAAATTTAAACGAAATATAATATATTGGATAGGGAACAATCGCTTTAAATTTCATCAAATTGATGACATTACAGAATAAACACACTTCACAAAGGCCTAATATATTGTTGAAAATCGGGGACATGCAAACAGTGTGTGAAACTTGCTAAAACATTCTGCATAGCCACTGCACCAATAACATGACAATATTAGTTGTCCTGGTCCTACATTTCATCATATAAGGGGGCACAATCTATCAAGGATTCAATGGTAGATGTGGCTAGACATGAATATCAACAGTTTACATAACGATTTAGATACTAAATCATGGAACAAGAAAGAAAAACACAAAAGGATCTTCATATCACATTCAAGTTTATTAAATTTATTAAATTCTTCCTGACATGGCCACTGTTTACTGACCAGGACAAATATGGTAACTGTCCAACTGATCAAGATCCAAACATAATTCATATGGAGGCTAGGCATCACAGTCAGTTCCTGTCATCGATGACCAGTCAGAATAATAGTCAGAATAAGAATTAGGATCTTCATCCATTGACTAGTCATTAATGACAGCATCAGAACTAGAACCAGCCTCCAAAGGTAAGGAACCGGTATTGGAAGTATAACTGCCCATGTAATTAGGTCTGTAGAAGGATTATTTCTAGCAGTGGATTGCTGGAAATGGATTAAATGCATCAAAATAGCAGATTGCATCTGAACAGTTAATAACAGGCAGGGCCTTACTTGAGTCCTGTTTCTGTATTTCATGCAACTTCTGTTACTTAAGTTTTTTAAAGCATCGCTGTGTTTGGTGTTTAACCCATGGTGTTTTGGGACATTTAAATACTTCTGCATGTTCAGATTATCAGTCGGAAGTAACAGTGTCATTAGACATCACATAGATGCAAATGATTTTAACTGAAGATGCAAGCATCTGTTTTGTGCAAACTGGACTAGTTAGTTATCTTCACCTATAATCATGATTAAGGAGTGATCATCAGAAACACTTTCCATTATTTGCCAGTTGGTTTCTATTATTTCGTTTATCGTATCATACATCAGTATCTTTCAGTATTGAAAGAATATGGAGTTGTGCTCTGAAGTAGTCTGTAAGATGGCTGACAAGCAGAATCTGTTGTAGCTAAAGAGACCGACTCAGAAGTGACAATCTCTCATGCAGCCATCACAATGAAGCTGGTGTCTTGTGCTTATAAATCATCTTGTTCTTATTGCAGGCTTTTTTCTGTTCTGAGATTGCAACTGTTGTCTCTCACGTTCTTCTAATATCAAACCATACACAATGTGTGGATTACATTTACTCAATAAAAATCCAACTAGTCAGACGTACTAGCAAAGATTTTTGGCCCAATCAGCCGTGAAATTAGCTAGCATGGAATCAGCAGGGTTGTGGCAATTTTGCACGCTGAGTACGAAACTTCCTTTTAATGAGCAATTATGCTCTTCTCTCTGTTTGGTATATACATTAAGCACGTTTCTACATTGATTTTATGCAGAGTATATATTTTGGATATAATTGGAAATTAAAACAACACATCATGCAACCTTTTAGATACATCTAGCAAGATATTCATCTGCTATAAGTGTTAGCTATTTTATTCCGGATATAAGTTGTAATTATAATTTTATATTTTTGCTCTTACATTTTGTTCATCTTTTGATGCAGTTCTTAGTGTGGAAGCTGACATATCTGACATCTTTCTCTGTCTATTTCTTAATTTCATAGCATCATGTATCTGAAAACAAATTATATACAGAGAAAATTAAAAATAGTCAATTCTGAAAAGACAAATCTCTCCTTAAATTTGATCCACAGACTATAAAAACTGTTTTAGGAATTGATTAAATCATGATGGTGCCATAGTATCTCATTTATGGTTAATGTAGGCATGCAGCATACAGGAAATTTCCAATGTTTCACAGTGTCACTTGCTATTAGATTTCTGAAGATTTCATGAGCATGTATTTATTATAAAATGTGGCGTGCACAGGTTAAATGAAAGCAAAATGTTCTTCTTTACCACCTCATGGTGCTGAATATATATTACATGGGATTTCTTGAAAAGTATATATTTCATAGCAATGTTGTAAGGACAAATCTTTAAAAGAAATCTTGGGAAATAGTTTATTGGATATCCAGTATTGTTCCAAATATAACATGAAATTCATAGTTTAATTCACACTTTCATTCAGAAAAGGCACTATCACTGTTACGAAAAAAATGAAACTTTTATTCAGCCATATTTTTGATGTTTACTAGATGAACGTTCTATATGCAGTATATTTTCTTGCTACACTTACCTGCTTATTTAACAAGCAGTGGAATATGAAAATAAACAGACCCTGTAAATGAAAAGATAAAGAATTTACTTTCAACGATCTTTAGACCTTCGCATAAAACTTACACAGTGTACAGTTCATGCACTGTTTGATTCCCAAGCTTTGCAGTGGGGGTGCAGAGGTTTGAGATAAAAACAAACACCACCTCTTCGCGTGTCCTGATGTAGTTGCCCTAGCATCTCATGGAGGATGGTTCTGAACACTGTGTAGTTTACTGTTTATGACCCACACAAGCATTCTCAAAACAAGTTGAGAGAGAGAGAGAGAGAGAGAGAGAGGGAGAGGCACCGATTTATCTATAATGTTATCTCTTGCGTGGGCAATTTGCTTACTTTTGATACTGGAAAAATGTGATCATTCATTTAATTACCAACATTTGCTAGTTCTAACAAAGATAATGTTTGATAAAATAACGCCAAATCAAATTTTAGATAATATATACTTAATGACAATGTGTAGCAAAAGTATTAATACTACATTTTAAGCAACAAATCTAATTTTTCCCTCCATACCACATTATTAGAATCTACAGATGCATACATGTCCTTATTTATGTAGCAGTTTGCACAATAAACTTTGTTAATGATCACATACAAATGAATGATATTGTACTCCCTGCAGTGAAAAGAACAATACATTTAAACATAATAATAGCACGATTGCTTTTCACCTGACTAAAAAAAAAAGAAAGTCTCACAAGTTCTGAGTGTTACCCCATGAACGATCTTCCATTAACATAATGTCTGATTTCTTTTGACATCCAATCACGCGATTATATATGGGTAATTAAAACTTGAGAAAGCATAGTTCTGATGGTTTCTGAATGAACATAGTAAAACAAAAATTATTGCTAACAGTTAACTTACCATGTACTGTTCCATTATAAAGATGATTACTAAGCTAAGTTTATTCTCATACTGAATTTCTCTATTTTGGGAAGAAAAGAAGGTACATTCAAACACTTATCAGCATATCTGCTTGGACGAGTAGGGTCACTACATACATGTTTGTTATTATCGTATATGTGTCCAAGAGAGAGATGGAGCGAGAGAGCATTACTATGGTTTAATATCTATTTTCTAGTTTAAGTTGTACTATTTAATATCAATTATCAAAGTAGCAGATTTGTTTTACCTAACTGGTTTCAAATCTATCCTAGATACATTTAGGTACACTCGTACATTATTAAAAAATAAATGCTTTTGTGCAGACTAATAACCAAGCGTTATAGAAACGGTCATTACAGTTTGTTTTCTTTGCCATTATGTTGACAATAAATATTTTATTTGTGGATAAGTGAACAGCATTTATTTTATTGAATGAGCATTGTGTTAAAGTATACTGTAAAACCACAGGCTATTACATTGTTTGATTTTCATAAAAGAAATTTTAGTGATAGAAAGAAGAACTTCTGAACTAAGCAAACATTAGTATCAATTATTTTGCATTTATCTGTTTATTGTCTTTAATTCATTGCGTAGGTCAGATGAACTAAATAAAATTATTTGCTAATGAAGAGAGAGAGAGAGAGAGAGAGAGAGAGAGAGAGCTGGAAATAAAATTAGTTGTTTACTTCTGACTACTTACAGAGATGTAATTCCACCTTTTCTTGTTGACAAATGTGTCACTCGATCATTCGGCTCATTTTCAATACAACTACCTTATATCACAATCCCTACGTTTTACAATTTAACAGTGGACCACATTGATAACCAAAAATATAATGGGTTAATCCACACAAAATTTCAAAACTTACCTGAACTAGGAAAAACATTTAACGCCTTTGTGTTCTAACAATGATGACTGAATAGTCCATGTCTATACCCGTGGGAACCAAATGTAGTAGTCTAAATAACAACTTAATCTTAATCCCATTTCCATTCAAGATTCTTCAGATGGTATCTGATTATAAATCACTCTTGACATCTCTGTCTTTCCATAAGTGGTCGTCATTTACATACTGTCTTTCAAATGGCAATCAGTAATATCGACCAGCCCCTCCAGGGTGGAGTTGCTAGTGGCAAGCCTGACCTGGTGCGGCAGTGATTTGAAGGTATTTATCCCTCCACCGTGGCGTGAATGTGGAAGGGATTAACTTTTGCACAGCGATATGTAGGGAATTGAAAAATAGCATTTACTAATACTTAAATCTTTTTTACTCTAAAGCATATATGTAAAGTATACAAGTACAAAAAAAACTGTGTCCAAAATTGACTCTAAAGGAAATATGCAAAGTAAATAAGTATATAAACATTGCCCAACACTCAAGTCCTTTAGTTAACTCAATTAGTATCCAGTGTGCCATCCAAATTAAACAATAACTTTTTATGTGCATGATTTTAAAAAAGACAAATGTCAACTAATGCTCAAATGAGTTGGCTTGGTTACCTGTAAAGAATTGAAGATCGTGAACAAATACTGAAACACTACCATGTCCTCATTGACTGAAAGGATCCCAAAAACCCATGTGACTCCTGTTATTGGTAGTAGGACTCCAAGACTTCTCAAGCTTGTCCTAAATTTAGATTTTGCAAATGTTATAAAGAATACTTCATTTATACACTTTGATTTTTACTTTAATTTCTCTGAAATCGGTGTCAAAAGAAGGTACAGATACTTTTATTACGTACCAGGAATAAATACCATATGATCACTAGAAAGATCAGATAAAACCTGACAAAGAAAAACATAAAACAAGAAGGAAAAAAACAAAAACTGCCTCCCCTACCGAACTCACTGAAGTATACAATGAATTCATTATATCATGAAACAATACAAATACATCTTTTGTATTTATTTCTACGCATGTGATCTTGGGACAAAATTTATTTTGTTTCTGTGACTGTATAAAGTGCACACCACTTAATATTTTAGAATGCACATTTGGTTCCGGCAGATGCTCCAAAAAGCTAAATCTGTTATGAATAAAACCTGATCAGTCGATGCAAATATACCACCCACCTTAGAATTTAGAGGATAAGATGGGTTCCGCAGAAATATTTGACTTAATGCAATGTAAATTATAAACAGAAACGCCACAGTAATTCCAAGTCATGCAAACACCATTTTATGTAAAATGTATGTAACTATTCGTTTTAACAAAGTAACTTCAGTATTTGAAATGTAACAACAGAAATCATGAACAATTAAATAAGAAAAATAATTTGTTTCAACAGCATTATTTATTGAAACTACAATGCTTTTGTGCATCTTCATTTGATGAGCGTCTCTCATATCTTAAAGGCACTGAACACAATTTTTCAAATTCAGATATCCAACAAATAGTTTAAGCTGATTATCAAATGCTGGATAAAATGAAACCAAGTTCTTGGAGTAAATATTAAATATATTTTTTGTGCATTTTGCAATAATTCGAAGAAACTATTATCTCACTAAAGCAATACTGCAATGATGACAAATGTTCAAAGCCACCAGGCATGATCGTTTCTGAAACTTAAGCTTTGAGTCAGTTTTGTTCTTCACATATCTCTTTCCATCCTTTTTTATTATGTAATTCGTTTTGCAGATAGTACACAAAATCATTTTAGAATCATGCATGCATTTCGAAATAAAGGCAAAGTTAAATTTAAAAATATACAGACTTATGTGAATGTAATAAACTACTACTGTTAATTCAAAAACTGCTGAAATATAATTCTTGTTTGAAGTATTAGACATTGCATGATGTAGTCTTCTCATTATGTTACATCCGACTAATGCAAACCTAATGGATGCATTTTTGGAACACCAACTTATGCAAAGAAAAGAACCCTTAAATACATTGTATCTAAACCAATGAAGAAGAAGGAGCTTAGTTATTTTAGTTTTGAAAAGTCTTGAAATGTTCAAATGAGGTGTGCATCTTCAGCACGTTTTAAAATGTAAAAGTATAAAGAAAAATGAGACCACAGTGTAAAAGCATAAGTACTCAGTTGTTGGACTTTATAAAAACTGAAAAAGATTATTTTTATTATTGTAACTGAGATAACATTGCTAAATATGTTTTGATGGCAGAACATTAAACCCATATTTTCTCTATATGAACAAAATGTGGTGATTCATTATAAATAATGTATTAGTACTTTAGTAAGCCAGTAAGGAATTAATTGTTTTATTACAGAGGCATGACTTTATCTACCTGTTGGAAAGCAAACTACTTAAGTAACTGTTATTGCCTACTGGTTCTGATAGGCCTACTAATTGCGATGATTAACAAATAAGAAGTCAGATGGAAACTAAAATAATGAAAAAGGTACAATTGAAACATTTGAGCTAAATTATATATGAATTATAAAAGGTAATGTAAATGACTTTTTCAATGTAAAAATAATTCAATATAAATTTCATAGTGTATTTAAGTTTTATTTGAATGAAGATTTTTAATCAGAATGAAATATTTCAGTTTTGAAGGTAACTATCGTTAGCACCTTTGGACCCTGAAGGTACCAGACATCTACATTAATGATCGTCTCCAATAAATGGAGGTGATTCCTCTTTCTAACCTTGAATTAGGCAGTTAACAGTCACAATGTGAAGACACTTGTTTCAACATACACATTGCAATTAATGTTAGCTTGCTCAAAGATATTCCACTTGAATTAGGCAGTTAACAGCCACAATGTGAAGCCACTTGTTTCAACATACAAATTGCAATTAATGTTAGCTTCTTCAAAGATATTCCACTTGAATTAGGCAGTTAACAGCCACAATGTGAAGCCACTTGTTTCAACATACAAATTGCAATTAATGTTAGCTTGCTCAAAGATATTCCACTTGAATTAGGCAGTTAACAGCCACAATGTGAAGCCACTTGTTTCAACATACAAATTGCAATTAATGTTAGCTTGCTCAAAGATATTCCACTTGAATTAGGCAGTTAACAGCCACAATGTGAAGCCACTTGTTTCAACATACAAATTGCAATTAATGTTAGCTTGCTCAAAGATATTCCACCTGAATTAGGCAGTTAACAGCCACAATGTGAAGCCACTTGTTTCAACATACAAATTGCAATTAATGTTAGCTTGCTCAAAGATATTCCACTGACATATTTATTGCATGTTGATAAAACCTACAACCCTCTTTTCCCATGCCCGCCTCAAAGTCTTGCTAAGACTCCACTTGGAAAATGTGTTCCTTTATTGTACTGTAAATATTATTACTTCATAAAACTTGCAATAACTTTTATGACACCATTAAATTCCAAAATAAACATCTCGACATCAACTCTCATGTTGTTTTGTAGATTTGAATCCAACACTAATATTAAAATTGTTAGTATTTTTATACTACTGTTTTACAATCGTTCAAGCTCCCCTTAAAGCTAGGTTAATTATTATTATTATTATTATTATTGTAACTAAATGAAAAACAAACTCAGATCCCTATCCAAGATACACTTTGCTTTAGTTGCAAAGACTTGCATATATATATATATATATATATATATATATATATATATATATATATATATACACATACACACACACAAAAGGAAAAACGTAGTCCTCATGAAAGGTCCTCAAATGCAGCAATATATTCATCTATTCATAGGCAAAACCTATTATGTGTGAACTTAGATGTTTGATGATAATAATGATATAAATCACATTTGTCTAAGATGTTACACTGCATCATCTTTATCATTCACAACTATTTCTGGATACATGAATGATGCATACCACATGACTCAAAATTGAATTTAGATATGTTCAGAAAAGGTCATATGGCTTAAACACAGTAAGGATTATGATATGTCTTTAATATTCAGTTGAATATTCTGAGTGTTTGTGTGTATGTGTGTATGTTCATGTGTGTGATACTAGTATATTAATATGAAATCTTTATCACAGTTATAGTAATATGGTCATGTTTCATGTAGATAATGGAACTTTCATTTATTTTTACTCACATTTCAAATTAACACTTACTTAATCTTCTCCTTTCTTTTTTTCTTTATTACTGCAGACAAAGTGAACATCTTCCTGATTACAATCACTATTATAACCACATTGATCTATTGTGTAGGAAATAAATAATAGAAAATAAGTGATATCAATGTCATCAAATAAGCATTCACACACAGAATCTGGAGGCAGTATTTGCAGTATGTAGGATCAACTAATTTATAACTCTTGTGCCCTATATATAGAAATATAATCCTATGTAGAGTTTCTGTAACTTATGCATTTTGAATAACTCTTTGACATTAACAATATCTTCCTAGTTAATCAAGTTAATCAGCAGTCTTACTTTGAAGGGTTAATCATTATGTGTTTAAAAAGACAATAATTTTTGTGCACGTTTAAGGAAAAGAAGGGATGTTTTCACATACATTAAAATCAATTTCAACAAAATACAAATAATTAAATACATAAAAATATAATAGATACAATATTACATTTTTTCTGTTCTGGCAGATGACACAGGATCTGAATATTTACAGAATATCAGCAGATTTTACTCACAGCAATGATTAGTGCAACTGGACCAACAAAAGCCCATATGAGTCCATGTTGGACAGAGAGCCAGCAGCTGTTAGAAGAATATGGAAAATATAATATGAAAAATTCTGTTATTCTTATTTGAATTTCTGAAGCAACATTTATTGCTAGGCCTTAGATTTTTTAAATGTATAGGGGATACTAAATAACTTTGATCTGTCTGATCCACTTGTCTGTCTTTTACCAAATATCCTAAACCAGTTGCATGCGATTTCAACACATTTAGCATTTTACTTGTAAATATTGTTAATGTGTGTGTGTGTGTGTGTGTGTGTGTGTGTGTGTGTGTGTGTGTGTGTGTGCACAAGTGATGGGTTTCATGTTATGTTCTTGGGTCAAAACTGTTGCTATAATTATCAAAATATGCAAGGAGGAAAATAATAAGAGATTTAAAGTACAATTTTTCGTTCCCATATCCATGCAGTCTGCTAATCCCAAGAGAGACACCAACAATTCCCCCTGGAATTACTAAAAGAAACAAGAAAGATAAAACAGTATGCTTACTAAAATTATTGTGGAAGATGCTTATTTAGTATTGATAAATAAGTTCATAAAGTGCATTTCAATACAAACCTTTTTTAATTTCTAAGAGCTTTCTTGTTTGACTTTGAAATATTTTAAAGACAATTTATGCCAAGCAGAATTTGTTAGATCCACATTTATAATATATAGTTCTGTTAAAATAACCAGAACATTCTCACATTAAGCTTTAGAACTTGTGAATTAAATAAAAGCTTTCCAACTTTTCAAAATTATGATGGCACCATAGGCAATTTTGTAATGTTAAGATTTGATAGTAGCAGTATCTTAATACATTGACTCTGTCATAAGTTTTTATATTGCACTCTGCAAGTAATCAGGTTTCTTAATACATTGAGTCTGTCATATATTTTTTATATTGCACTCTACAAGTAATCAGGTTTGACAATTTCAACTGAGTACATAATCAAAGCTGAGGAGTGTCATGAAATAGAGGCCAGATCAGTCATCTCAATGACGAATTTGAAAAGAATTGTCTTACTCCAAGCGAGTGGCAAGAGCCACTTGCGGCGGGATCGGGTTGGGAACACATACAGGATAGACACAGCTATCTCTATTCCTTCCACCAACATAATGAAAAATACAGCCAGATAAAAGTAGTGGAGACATGCAGCTATCACTGTACAGGCAATCTGAAACAAATTCGTGCACAATATTGGGTATAAAGTTTAAATATTTCAAGAAAGTGTGTTATCTTCCGTATATATTTGAACTAAGCTACATACTATATTTTATTTTACTTTTGTTGGGTACCACAGTCAATATTTCAGCTAGAAAAAAACACATCTGAAAAGAATTTTGGTACGATATCAATATGCGTATAAAAGCAGATGCAACAAATGTTGTTAAAATCAAACTTGATTCAAAACAGCTTTAAAAATTCTAGAAAATTCAAATACAGTTACATCTATATATATATATATATATATATATATATATATATATATATATATATATATATATACATATATATATATATATATATATGGAAAGTCGATTTCCAACTAAATCAAATTTACTGAAGCTAATTGTTGCCCACCAAAGTCAGTTAGTGCTGGCTTATTCATGATCGTGCTTAAACATTCTAATGGCATAATAACCTTTAGCTTTTTAGTAGAAAATAATTGAAATGACAATTGTTTAAATTGGTAGAGAAAAGAAAAAAGTCAGTGGCAGATCTTTTATGAATCATACTCCATCTTCAATTTCCAATGTATTTATATGACACAATTGCAGTCTTGCTGAAAATTGTTGTAAACCCTTCATGCCTCGTAGACTTCTAACCATAGCATTCTCTCCGTCCATGCAAAGCTTTAGTAATGGAAAGATGCAGTCATCAACAGCGAATGCAATGTCAGAGCCATGCTATTTTTAGTAGAAGCAGATCCTCCTGCAGGTAAAAAATGGCAGTACATCTGTACTGTGTAAACCATGCAAGATATTAAACAAATCCGCTCATGTATTAAAGTGATACTGTTTTATTGGAAGCTCTGTCCTTTCTTTAAATAAGAGTGATCAGAATGCAAATGCAGTTAAATAATACCAACACTACGGGATATGTTGGTTCTGACAGGCAGTCGGTTGTAAACTAACGCAACAGCTATGTCGGCAATAGAAACCAGAATGAATAGCCGTAGCTCTACATGTCTCCATTGTCTCCGACAATGACCCACCTATCTCTTCCTTGCTGGAGACTGATCCTGTCAGCCCACAATTGCAAAAGGAGATCATTGGAGGTAATTACGTAAATTTATCGTTATTACTAATGCCACATGAATTCGAAGACCAAACTTCCATATAGTCAGGTCAGTGAGGCAAGAATTTAGTGGAGAAGTTTCATAGTCAGTATTCAACTATGACCCAAGTCGGCGACCATAGACTTTCCAGATTATTAGCGAGTTCATACTGGCTTACAGTTGTTGCAAAGCAATTATGTGCGAGACCTTTCCTTCCAAAAGGGAAGAACTGAATGCATAACTAAAAGAGAGGAAAACGATATGTATGCTGACTAAATGACGTCTTGCCTTTTATGAATATCACAAAGAATTTGCACGCACCGCAGGCCATTTATTGCAGTACCATAAACATTAAAGTAGACTGCAGCAGAATTGACTCCAGACTACAAACATATGTCCTATTTGTTTATAAGATTGTTACATGCAAGCACTGCCATAGGTTTGCTCACCATGCAGAGATCTGGAATATGGCTCTGCAGACAGAAAATAACTTACCAAGACAAAACCCTTTGGTTTATAGTGAGAGTTGGACGGTAAAGGATATTACACTTGGGAAACAAATATGCAATAACTTCAACAAAGCAAAAGATTATTTCAGAGCAAACTGTCTTGACATGCAAAAAATACATTCACAGTTCAAAAGCAACCTAGTGGCTAAGCCATTGCATGTGCTTACAAACCACCAAGACTTACTCGGGAAATACTGACAATTACGTACGAAACAACTACACCCATAAACGTTGCTATAGATAAAAAGAGGAATTACAGACCCGTCCTGACAAAATATTTGTGGATTATATTATCAATTATCTCCACTACAGCTTTCACACAGAACTTTCTCATAAGCTTACTTCTTTATTTGAGTGTAAAAATTTGGTATCAGCTATATCACAATCTAACAGGATTGATACTTGAGTATAAGCTCTCTCATTGTTTCTTTCGAAAATCCGCAATTTCATGTGTACCAGAGAAACCAATTATTCTGGGAAGTTCAGATGTACTGTTGATCTGCTAGCACCTCAGTTCCTGCAAGCATGAGAGCATTAATGCCTTAATCAACATAGGTGATGCTATTCGCATTTTGTGATAATTAGGATGAGGTGTTGATATGTGCAAGATTTATTTTACTGATGCATTCAAGTAATTCCCACACTCCTGACATTGTGGCCTCTGGTATCAAATGGTCGTAAATATTATTTCTACACTAAGTTGGTATTTGGCAGTTAATATTTTTGATACACTGTCGAAAGCACTTTTGTGTAGTGTACAACATAATTACTTCATTTGCATTTCTAACATTTACTGGATGAATTGTGTTTGTCTGTCCATTGATGAGCCTGATTTAGGAGCTGAAAGAACAATGACAATTACTACAATGATATTCAATAGGTTATCTATTTAAAATCGTTTGTTACAAGACACTGGGACCATCACCAGTTATGGAATACCCCAGCATTATATCTGACTGAAAAATATGTAAGCTAGATTGTCATATGACAAGCTTAACGTATTAGCTGCATTGCTGCAAACTTTCCAGCAAGAAAATAGTGAACGAAGAGAGAATTGCTGGGTTGTTTCGGCCATTTAAACCTTGCATGTCAAGTAATAACTCATGGCTGTTCTTTCACATCATATATGATATCTTTGTCAACAACATACACCTAACTGTATCATCATGTAAATGGAATAATGAGTGTAGACTGGATCTAAAGACGTAGAGTGACATTTTGATTCAATGGAATTGAATTTCCTTGTTCATGGACTCTAATGTAACTTTTGATATAGATTGATAGTCTGTCGCTGATGCAGTTTCAACTCTTTGTTTTGGTGGTTCTTTCAAAGGCAGGTGGTTCGAAGGAATGTGGACTGACAATTTTCAAACAATAGGCACAAATAAGCTGCCTATGGCTCTGCTCGAACAACAGAGAAAACGCATCATCCATGCCAGACGCTAGGCTGATACTTTATTAAACAAAACTGTGGACCAGTTACTGCAAGTTGCACTTTGCACACATACACAATCTATTTATCAGGTTGGAAAACATACAGTCTAATGTTACTTTTGCTATAGATTTTGAGCTGTTCCCTGATGCAGTTTCAGCTCTTGGATTTGGTAGTTCTTTCCATGGCAGGTGGTTCCAAGGAACGTGGACCGATAATTTTTAAACAATTGGTACATATAAGCTATTTATAGCTCTGCTCCAACAACAGAGAGAACTCATCATCCGTGCTCGGCCCTATGGGAGCTGATACTTTATTAAACAAAACTGTGAACTAGTTACTGCAAGTTGCACTTTGCACACATACACAATCTGTTTATCCGGTTGGAAAACCTACAGATATTTCCTGGTCATGTTGGACCACTGGGCTCATAAATGTGAACAACCCATAAGTAAGAACCCATTGACGAAGATGCCCTTGTGGCATTTGTGACATATTGCTTCAAGATGATTCTGATTCAATATGCATCGATCAAGCTGTATTTATGCATTGCAAAATATTTATGTGTTAGACAAGGCTTATATCATCATCTTTTTGGTACCTCATATGCATGCTGTCCAAGGCAGCAAATGGTTTTGAGAAGTGTAAAGAAATCTCAGAGTAATGATCCTAGCAACGGTTACCCATCACTTTCAGTATATTGGAGCGCATGTGTACTGTGCTTCAAATAGTTTCTTTGGTCCCTTGGAGGATGGTAGTTTGCTTGCTGCGTCTTCATTAGCTTTCTTTGCTTTCTTACGCTGTGATGAATTTACTGTTATGGCAAACACTGATATATAGAAATTGCTGGAAATAAGTCGAGTGGTAATTAATTCTGAGAGTATCACAGACTGATCCATTCCAAGGGTTGGGAGTGCAGATTTGACCCTATCCAGTGGATAACTACTTGCCCATTGAGGACCATAAACAATTATTTTGCGATCCGCACCAGTGTGGGCTGTCTTACGCCTATCAATCTGCTATTAACTGCATACAGTATTAATCCACTGTCTAGATCTGTGTTTCTGGAGCGGCTATATCTGCTCCTACATTTAATAGGCTATCCAGACCAACAAGTTTCAATGGCAACTCATCCAGATAGGGGCTGCCATTACAGCAGCTGATGCAGGGATCGAGGACCACCTTAGCACAGTACTGGGCCATTGAACTTAGATTGTTATTTGTGTTTTATTAAGTTGCCAAATGATGCCAGTATTCACGTGCGTCAGGCCACGTGTAGATCTAAGCGTTCTTAGATGCATGCCATCTTATGAGTAGTTTCATTTACTTGGATCACTTTCAGTTTTCATTTTGTGGAAGTGGTTGTGCACTAATTTAGGGTTCGCGTATGTCGAGTGTGCAGTGTATTACGTTCAGTTGTGATGAAAAAGATTACTTGGATGTGTTCATGCATATTCTTTGGATGGTGGGCATTGTATTCATTTCGGATGTGATCATGCGGATTCTTTGGATGGTGGGCAGTACATTCCTTTCAAATATGATCACACAGATTCTTTTGATGTGATTGTACAGATTCTTTGGACAGTAGGTATTGTATTCCTTTCGGATATGATCATGCACATCCGTTTGATGTTATCATGCAGATTCTTTTCTTTTGGAAGTGATCATACAGATTCTTTGGATGGATGGATTCCTCGGTCGTGAGCAAGCAAAGTTTGTCTACCGTACCAAGTTTTTCAGTGATTTTGGGAAGTTCTAAAACTCTTTCAATGAAGTGGGATAATCATATTCATTTTTGCTGTATATTATAAATCAATCCTGTGTTTACCTATTGTACAACTTGTTTTATTTGTATGATTCGGCACTCGTTGCTCATTGTTTATTCAAATGGTTCAAATCATTGCTGCAAACTGGTGTACAACTATATGGAGTGTGTAAAGTCTTCTTTTACACCCCCAAAATATGCCATGTTAGGTATAGACCATAAACAGGGAATAAATTGTAAGCATCGTTTGTGGTTCAGTGTCATTTTGGGCATTCTTTCCCCAATCCACTCAGCTGAAGGCATAAAAAGGTATGGAGATTCTGCTTCAATACAGCGGCAAGTTGGCCTTAACATTCATGCAATTCAGTCATAATGGCGATTCCGCCTCATAGATAGTGCATGTCGGTTACTTGGCCTTGACATATCTGCCATTCAGTAGTACTGACGATTACGCCTTATAGATACTGCGTGCTTCTCTACTTACTGCCACTAACCTCATTCAGCGGAGCATGAGAACCAAGGAATGTGAAATGTATATGTGAATATGTACTGTTTAATACTTGTATATTACTTGTTTAATGAAAAACTTATATAGACTACTTCACTATTATTTCTCCTTAGGCTATATGGTATCTTATGTACTGTTCACCTGACCGTCAGTCCATCTACCGCACATGGGTATTGAATAAATTTCCAGTTTCAGTTTTCAGTTCACCTGTCCAAAATCCCATCTATGGTATATTGTGTAAATAGGTATTTAGTGTAATTTAATGACTAAAAGCCCATTATGCAATGTTTAGCAGACATACCCACAATGTTGGTATCAACTATCAGTCGGAGATGGGAAAGCGGTGCCTGCTGAGAAGCCAGATAGCTGTCGGTCAGTTACAAATGACTATTGTGTGGAGTAGACATGTTTTATTTGCCTATCCCTACCGCCCCAACCACTATCTGTATAAACCATGCAAGATACCTGTCGTTTGAAAGGTTACAACTAAAATGAAAGGAAACAAATCCACAGTGACAAAATTCTTCAAATCATAAATATGTGAAATAAGTAGACTAGAAAATATTTGTATGCTCTCATATTACAGTATATGCTAAACATTCCACAATAATGCAGTATGAACCGAAGTGTCTTTGTCTTATACATATGTTTCATTCCTATTTGGATGACATTAAGCATGCCAACAATTTGCCAAACATTTAGAAAGAATACGTAATATAGGCATTTTATTACATTTATACTTCTGAAATTGTCTACCATTAGTTTTAAATATTGTTTTTGTATCATCTAAATATTTTTGGTTATTTCTTTATATATCTGTGTGTGTGTGTGTGTGTGGTTATTTCTCTGCTTTACTCTTCTATTCTACTACTAGTACTAAATTATCTACAAAATAGGTAAGAAAAGTATTTATTCTACTTATCTGAAATACTTATGATTCAGAGAATTTTGTATCTGTAGTTTTATCTGAATTGTACCCTTTGCATTTGAAGAGCACTGGATCAACGAGGCCAATCAGAAACGCCAGCAGAGGAAGAGCAGAGCCAGCGCCGACCTTCAGTCCTTCCAGCCCCCGGCAATATCCTGTCCTCATTGCCCTAGACTCTTCAGAGCGCAGATTGGCCGCACCAGCCATCTGCGCACTCACTGACCAGCCCAGATCTGAAGCCATGGTCGTCTTCGAGACCGAAGGACGAACATCATCACCCTTTATAGCGGATGGTATCCTGCACATTGTATGTAGCATATATGCATTGACTTTTATGATCACCAGCATGATTGTCTGCATCACGACTGTGCTCCTTACTATGTATATAATTACTATATATATAAGCCTGTTCCATTTCCTAACATAGCACAGATTTGCCTTTAAACTCACTGTTGATGACTGCATTATTGCAAATTACAAAATGTTTGCACTGATGAAACAATGTATGGTTTGAAATTTGTAAGGTATGCAGGGATTAAATAATCCTCATCTAGACTATAATTGTACCAGGTAAATACTTTGAAAACAGGAGGTGGGGTATGATTCATAATTGAATGGACCAACATTAGTTGTACATCACTAACATAAACAGTTTGTGAATAGATTATTCATTTAAGCAGATGGAGCAATGTACTCACAAACTGGTGATCAATGTTAGAGATCATAATTTCCTGCAGGTTAGAAACACTTGGATAGTTACTCTCTGTACTGAACTTAATCTGTACACGTTTGTCATACCATTATACCTTCAATTTTATGTGTTGATTTGGGGTGGCAACATCTGTTTTTAAAACAGACACAATGACAAAATATTACCATATCAATGACATATTTAAAACTTGTTTAAACACATTGTATATAATGTTATTTTCTGCCTGTTTACTTGCCTTGTTATCAGTTCTATTAACACCTGCCAGAAATATGCTATAAGATATGAGGAGTGCCACACAGATGTTTAGTAAAATATTGGTTCTTTTAGACCTCACATATCTGAAAGAAAATAATGGAATGTTAGTAAACAATAGACGTAAACTAAAAAAACAAAACAATTTCTATCATTAACTCGACATCACAAAAATATGCTGAAAAGCATGATTTCTCTGTAACAAAATGTCTGCATCTATATGTTACTATTTAGTATGTATATGTATGTAAGTGGTTTAATGGCACTTTGTCACAATTTTGGTCACAGTGCCAATTACAAGTAAAATTCTAAAATTGTCAATATAGAAAATGGCAAATAAAAATAAACTTCTGAATACAATTTCTTCTAAGGTAAAGGTCAACATATGGAATAGAGTTTTGTATGATAATACGTCATAATTTCAAACATTGTAGAATCTGTAATGTAAACCTACATAGAAAATTTGATGTCTTATTGATAAATACGTTGATTTCAAATTAGATAATAAACTACCAAATAGATGCAATGCATATCTTTAATTCACACAGGTTCACATGGGAACATATATATTTTCACAGAAGAAACAAAGTCAAATTGAGGAATTTGCCAATTGTTTCATAAGATCATGTATTAATAAAGCAGAAATATTATTTGCTTTACTCAAAACTGAATTGAAAAAGTTCTTTTATTTTCGTGTAATATACAATATATATTGTATATATGTATATAGTAATGTACATGGTATAATGCATATAGTAATTTTAGATATCAGAAACAGTTATCCCATTGACCACTAATAATTTCATTTTTAAAAATTGCCTACACCAGTTGTTACCTAAGTAAAGACAAAAACAGCTTATTTTCAAATTTGTAGATAGATCATGAGTGATAGATAGATAGATAGACAGATGGATAGATAGATAGATAGATAAAGCTTACTTCCAGACTTGAACATGTCCGACGATCGTCAGTAACAGACTTGTTAATGATATGGCACACCCGACAACCGATATAATACTGAGCCGAGTGTCATGTGCGGGGTCAGGTACCTGAACAACAATATAATATACTGATTCATCGATCAAATATAGCACTGAAGATATATGAATTTTTAATTTTGATCCCAATTTTCATTTGAACTTTCTGTAACTACCGCTTTCTACTTCTGAATATCCCAATAATACTTACAAAGACTTGCAATGATTATACAATGAACACATATTCTTAGCTATGCAATGTTCATGTGATTGTTTTTCTAGTTCTATTTTTATACTGAACTAAAATATTATTAATTAACCTTCACTATTAATAAACAAGTTACGTTCACTTGATACCGATTTTAACTGCTTGCCACTGAACATGGATCATCACTACATTGCAGACAAATGTGAATACATATCAATGAAGAAGAGTACTATCAGCAGAACATTATATGCTCACCACATGTTTGATAGTTCTTAATGTAGATAGCTAAAATGTGTGTGATGAAGCCACTTTGCTTTCTGTCACAGTCATAATCATTTTGAACTTGACCTTATGACCTCAGAACAGACTTGCATTGTGTGGAAACGATTTTCTTCTTGCAGTCAAAGCTATCTTGATCTTTGACCTTTTGACCATGAAATCAATAACATTCCTCCTTACCTCAAGTGCAAACTATCCACTAAGTTTGGTTACTGTAGATTTTGAACAACCAGAGCTATTGTGTAGAAATGACATTGGCACCCGACGGACAACCGCATAATATAATATGCTTCGTATTATGGCGGGCATATAAAACTAAAATAATCCATTGGAAACAAACACGACAGGAAACAAAAGCTTTAACATCATGAGAAATGAAAAAGGTAGTTGATAATTTTTTAATTCTTATGAATGTTAAGAAGTGTGCATTAAATTAGGTAAATGTATTTTGGGTGGTGAGAACATATTTCAATTATCTGCCACTGTTACATTGCTTAACCTTTTGGGATGCAAGTCCCATCATCCAAACCAAAACATTCTAGAACACTGCAACAGAAGTGACACAGTAACAGTCTGATTAATACATCACAGGCTCGTAAGGAATAGACTTCCTCCTTAACATCGACCTAAAGTACCATTAGGACATAAGTTAGGAGGGATGAGGGAATTTTTGCAACAGTTTCAGGTAATACATAATTACAATACATTTGTAAACCCACAACAATGTTAATGCATTTTAATAATAGTAATACATTACCTGCTACTACAGCGTTGCCAAATTGTCCTTTTAAGAGGTCGGTTGATGGCCTCAAAAAAGACAATTAACTCAGTGGTTAATTAGGGAGTCTTTATCATGTCCACAAAATGCACAAAAGATTCCAATTGAAGACATTAATGAGCAGATTATAAACCTCTGAAGCTCAAAATACTTGATGAGATCAGAAAGATGAGGGTCCTATGAAATCGAAGGACCCATAGAAAACTTGAACGTGTTCAAAAGGGCTGCTCTGTAGCACCTAATGGTGGGCATCGAACATTCACTCTCCTTGAAAAGGTAGTGAAGAAACCCTGCTACTGCATGTAAAGGGGGACTGCTAGGATCAACACATTTCATACTGTATGTAAAGGGGGACTGCTAGGATCAAAACATTTCATACTGCAGGTAAAGGGGGACTGCTAGGATCAACACATTTCATACTGCATGTAAAGGGGGACTGCTAGGATCAACACATTTCATACTGCGCCAGCCACAGAACTTAGAAGGGTCTCCAGTTTGCATCGTAGACCTTGGAAGCGAACTGCTTACTGACCTGGATGTTTGATCGCTTGTGATATGTAAGTTGTGAAGGTGGAGCATTTGTGGGCTGCTGTGAAAAAGAGACCCACTGTATTTCATCTGTATGAATCTTCTGGGCTCGTCTGCCTAAAGGTCAAGGAGATCACTGAACCTTGGCCATTGGGCCATAAAGTGGATACCAGGATGAGTCGAAAAGTGGAAGTCCTGATTTTGTGGAGTACCTGCGGGATCATTATGAAAGGTAAGAAGACATTTATGGACAGGTAGTCCTTCCTTACACTGAAATCATCCACTGCCAAGGCCCTCTAATCTGGGACTGGGGAGATGTAAACAGGGAGCTTGTTGTTCGGTCCTGTCGCAAACATGTCCACCAATGGTCTTTCCCAATACTGAAAAAGTACCTCTGCTACCTCTTAGTGCAGAAACCATTCTGCAAGACCGACACGTCCGCTGCTGGACAGAATGTCCTCTAATGTATACCTCTTGCTTGAAATATGATAGACAAGAACTGTGATCTTATTTCATGCTGCTCAGTAGAAGAGATTCCAGAACACTACGCAAAGAGAAGGAGCATGTGTAACTCCTTACATCAAGAGGTACACTACAAATGACATGTTGTCTGAAGTTGTCCATGACCTGTACCACGTGTCCTGCCTTGAGGCCAAGACATGGTTACTTCTAGAGGAAGGAAGACAACTTTATGGAAAGGGCGATCCCACATCCAATAGGATTTAAAGAGAAGATAGAGAAGGGGGAATGTCGATTCGATCCTCTTCCGTAGTCAGACGAGTACAGCCCGACTCCCAAGCCCCTACGGGATTGATCGGTGGCATGGAGACAAATGTGGTATCTCTGCCCTTAGACTGAGCCTGGAGCTCTACTAACAGGTGATTATTTCTCCTTGTGATCACCAGTCACAAGACAATGATCTTTCCAGTGACAGCAACCTGATGTGCAAGCTCATAACAGAGCCATCAAAGCAAAATCGCTACACCACCTTCTCAGAAAGGCACGATTCGCATGTCATCTTACCATGATACTGCCCTTGAGAGGTTCCTTCTCCTCTCTAACTGAGTCGGGTGGCAGTGGGGTACTAAAATTTGCAGTTTTCTATCACTACAAAAATGTAATTGAATGTCAAAGGCGTTTTAAAGTTTGAAATGAAGGCAATATCTTGCCATGCAAAATTTGCATATGACTACTGCATACAGTGGTCCTAGATAAGGATGAGCATTCCACATGGGCCTATGATGTAGAATTCAGACTGAGACTGTGCTCCATCTGGTCTATTGTTCTTGAAAATTCCACATTAACTGGAGGATAGGTTCTTTTGGCTTCGACAAAGGGAATTGTGTCCCGGAAACATAAGTAATGCAGATAATGTAATATTGCTACGAAAGCAAACTGTTAGATATGATAAAGAGGGAACCAAAATTAAGTGACAAAAATTAAAACAATCACATACCTCTGATAGCATCATGAGGATAGCGAAGTTAGTGAGGTGACTGCATTCACATACCAAACCACTAGCATTTTTGATCTTGATTGAACATCCATCACTTGACCAAGCTCCTTCCCCATAGCCACTTAAAATGAAAGACAGAAGATATTGCTCAATAATCAGGACACAGCTAAGATGAATATTGTCTGGTATACATATAATGTCACACAATGGCCTTTCAAGAGCAAATGGGAAGCATCAATTGATATTTTACCAAAACATTGTAATTTTTCAAAATAACAGAATGTTACAGAATTACTGCGATTATGCTGGAACACTGTAAAGTTGTGTGTAAAATGAGTCGGTCAAATGTACGGCTAAAGATCTTCCTAGGGTGTATCGGGCAAATGGAAGTCATAAAAGTAAAATTAAGAGAAGGCAGAACCGAGGCAGCAAGATCATGATTGTTAAAGGTAAACTCTAGTTGCTGTGTCAGGAAAAAATCAACTTTACACCTTACAGCAATTATGAAAAATCAGAAAGGGATAATGTAATTTCCTTATGATAGAGCACTGTCAACCAAATTCCTTAAAATGCAATCAATCTATAAAACAAAATCAAATTAAACAAGTCGCATATGCCTTAATGAGGATTTGTTTTATCACTTTCGCACTGGAAAGCATAGAAATTGAAATTATTGTGTCAACATTTTAGAAACTTTGCAAGCTAAATTGGACAGAGTATTCAATTACATTACAATTATATAGGAAATATGGTAGGGCAGACACTGGATTATTTGTTAAGAAAATAACAAAGGTATTATCTACAATGAAATCACTCATAACCGAAACCTTGGGACCAAATGTAATGTTCAGTTTTGAGAGGTTTTCGGTGAACTAAGGGTTTCATATATGTGAAATAAATGCATTTTTATAAGTGCTTATGTGACTTGAGAAAGAGAGAGATGTTTTGCTTTACTGGAAAAAAATGATGATAATAAAGAAGGAAAATTGTAATAGGCAAAAAACTGAGAAACAGTACTGTATGTGGATAGTAAACTCACTTTGCATTAAACAGCCAGTAGCTGCAAATTGGATTTGTGTACTGACTCTGCAAAATATGATTAAAATCTCCCATACAAGTGCACAAGTAATGTAACATCACTTAAAAATGAAATTATTAGTACAGTTTGCTTTTAAAATCTATGAGTATATTGGGTATTTATCTAACTTGTTTACAATGAAAGTTGTATGCAAATATTTGCTCTGTATCATCTTGTGACATTGCTGAATGGCTTTGTAATTATATCGGTTATTAGTTACAGTTACCTTCAAAGTCACAACATAAGCATTCCTTGTGAAAGATATAAATAGAGGATGTACTACATGCTGCACGCAGAATGAATGTGTATGGTGAAATATTATGCAAATTAGATTTGCCAGCTGTGGAGAAGTATAATTGAATGTATGCTTACATTGAAGAATTGGAACATTAATTCAAGAGGTATTGCTAGTTTGCTTAGCTTTGGCTGAGGATCCAGCTGCAGTGACATCACCACAGGACCAACGTCAAGGCTGCCATTCTTAATATTTCTGAAAAGAGTCAAAGTAAGAAGTTACTGAAGTAGCTGTATTCCTTTAATGCATTCAAAAATGTTATCATTTACTTGATTAATCCATATGCTTACAGATCTCACTTTCAAATCATTACATTGTATTTTATTTTGGTTACAAGTAGTTTTGCATTGATCAAAAATATAGTAAACAAGCTGTAATTTTCATTCCATCAGCTGGTATTGTGTTTTGAGTTCTTATGTGTCACTAATAACATACACATATATTTTTACACAGAAAATTCCTTAAAACTATAAACCATTAGAAGTATTGTATAATTATACTTTTTAAAGTATAATTGTATAATTAAATGTATGGAAAAATGTAAACCACAACTTCTGGATACACTGTAAATGTAAGAAAATAATTTTCTCCCAATGCATCTTTCTACTGTACTAAAATCTTATATGCATTTTCAGAACAATCTTATCTGCTTTTCCCTTACTTTAGCCACACAAATTGATTATTTCAATAATTATTATAGTCCTATATATTTGTTATCATGTTGAAATGTCTCCGAGCAGATTTCCTCTTTTCCAAATGTGGACTTTGAGTTCGATAACAAGAGGCTACTGCATCTGTCTTACTTCTTTTCAAGCTATGCACTGAAAGAATTATCAGCCTGAGAACACATAATTCCAAGTAGTTAATCTACCGTTTGTTCACTTTGTAAGTATAATCAATTATTTATCTCCGTCTCATTGGCTTTTTATGTTCCAACTTCGTTTTGCTATTTAATTTTTAATATATTTCTCGTGCTTGAAAAAATGCCTATACAATACACGATGATTAGCCCTTGTTATTTACTCTGTCAAATGTTATTGTTGTGCTTGTACTGTATATGATTTGAAAAAGAAAACAAACCTATTGTAACTCATATAACGCATATGATGGACTTGCATTTGATTTGTTTTAAACATCCAGTTTATACACAGTTTTTCTGTCAAACTGCTCATCTGCATGTATCTTGTATCTGTGTGTATTGCAGCATATTTGTGAAGTCTTCTATAGTGATATCACTGTACATAAAAATGTGCAAAGACTTGTTAAAGGTATTATACATTCAAGGAAGTCCATGAGATGAGAACTAAGAAAGTTATTTGCACTTGGAGGCGACTAACCTGCAAATGCTAACTGAGACAATACGCGGGACATCTGAGTGGGGCGACCCAACAGGGAGCACTTTCATAAGGCATACTTTCTGCCATTGCCAAATGTTTACAAATGTAGCATACCCCTCTTTACCTGCATACCACTAATTATATTTGGTTAAATGTTTGACTGGGATATAGAAGTCTATTTTTTGTAAAACATTGACATAGAGACCGGCTATAAAATTATTATTGTTTTCAAAATTAGTGTTCCTTCATTTACTCTTTATTTGTAAGATGTTTACGTTAATTGTAACGGAAGTGTGCACAAAGCTGCTCTGCATGAATCTCAAACAAATTACATCATGGCAAAAACAATATCGTTATAATCGTAGGCATAGGAGAAACTACGACAGTTAAAGTTATGACAAATAGAATAATCACATGTTTGAGCAAGACAATTTTACAGTCAATTTGCTGTGTTATAAACGGATAAATATTACAAATAAAAAAGGCACGTTCATGTGAAAACTATTCCATATAGTCATTAACGAAGATACATGTCTGTTTTATCTGAATGCAACAATATATTTGAAAATAAGTAAATCTCATTTTTCTCTTTTTTTTTTCCTTTTTTCTTTCTATTTTCTTGAATAAAATGTCATGAACTTATCACAAAATTAAATTCTGAGTAAAAAAGATACATCTTCAGTTCCCTGTACCCACCATAATTAAGTTTCTTCGTGCAGAAATGGAATATTGTTTGACGTTACATTAGTTCCAAATCTCAGTAATTAACATCACCCTGATAAATAATGTTCACCTTCCTTGTGTTGGGCTGGGGTGGGTTAGTGTTTTAGGGGTGCAACTGTATTGTTCCGAACCTCTCATACATGTTAATTAACCACCATGATGCATACCATCTTTAACTTTTAAGACACAATATGGTGATCCCACAGGAGCTGCTATTGGCACTGGTAGTTCATGACCTTCTACTGTAGATTAGTAGCCATACCAGAGAAGACCAATATTATGCGAGATTGCTACTATCCTTCTAAATGTACTAAATACAGCCATTGGCCCAGCTTTATAAAGTGCAAAGGTGTATGTGCCCTGCATTTGGAAGAGTGCTGCTCGTTTAATACACTTGTTCTGGTGCAAATTAGGAACTTGAGTTATAACTCAGAGCACTTCTGTAGTACAAAACCACTTTGGATAAAGTCGTGAAAGCACTTAAGATTTGCTTGGTGATAAACTATGATACAATTAAAATTTCTCAAACATATGGATCACTGTGGTATACATAAATTTGTATACATTGTCAGTGTGGTACAGTCTGAGCAAAATATCTGAAAGGAGGGAGAATTGCATATTTATTGTATTATTGCCACCTTAAGATTAGTAAGTATCATTTTTAATTTAAAATTGTATATTGCACAGAATGTATGGTTCTTGTGATTGTAAAAAAATAACCGATAATCGTTTTTAATTTTCTGAAGTCAAGCATTTGACTGGGTGAATGCACACAGCCCATTAGCAGAGTCGACAGATATGAATATTAAAGGTGAAATATTCAAAGCAGATAGACCAAATGGTTCAAATTTTAAAATGGCAACCTTGTTGGAAAGAATAAAAGCTGACACACCGTAATAGACAATAAAATATCATGGTTTGCTAAACTGAACATATAGCTCATTTCTGGTGACAGGTTCAAGAAGAAAGAAAAACCGAACTTTTTAATGTTGAAAGTTATAGAATTGACTAAAAGACGAGAAAGGTAGTACAAAGAAGCTAAAAGATATCCACTTTGTTCTTATAAAGCATTTTTCAATGCATGTTATGAATATACTACTGATTTTGTGATATTTAAAGTGTGTAAGAGAGAAACAGGAAAAGAAACATCCATGATATTCTACTTGTTCTTGCTGTTCATCTTAAAATAATATGAGGAAATGAAG
This sequence comes from Megalonaias nervosa, assembly GCA_016617855.1. Classification (NCBI taxonomy): domain Eukaryota; kingdom Metazoa; phylum Mollusca; class Bivalvia; order Unionida; family Unionidae; genus Megalonaias; species Megalonaias nervosa. The sequence continues at coordinate 15,711 of JAECUM010012508.1, read as the reverse complement.
TTGGCAATATGCCTGGAATTCATGGCTAAATACGTCCCACAACTCCATTAATTTCTTTTAAATCATTTGATCTTATTTCTTGTGTTCTGATTATTGTATCTTCAAGTGTCATTCTTATCCTCGGTTAAAGTGAATCACAATGCACTACATCATAGATGCTGTTATTTTTTAGTCATAGCCAAATAGAAAAATATTATGGAACAAATGGAATTATATATGTTGGCAGTGTATCAGTGTATCATGAAAGGGAGAGAATTCTACTGTGGCCTTTTTATGAAGCAGAGTGGATCTCCTTATAACCATGCTGGACAAAAGCTTTCTTGTTTTCATCGATTGTCAGAGCAGCCTGTACTTTGTGGGCCTTAGAGTATATCTCAGCTTTCATCCCATTGTAATTATGAACGTCATCCCTGATCAGCAGGAAGTCTTCGTTGAAGATGTTTCCATTTTTGAATGCCCTAGAATTGTGATCTGAGATGATACTCACTTAGGCCTCTGCTAGCACGTGGATTTCATATTGTTGTTTTTGCTTTTACCTGGAGGTGCCAGCTAACAAACTTGCCTCCTCATTGATACAGTGATAACTGTAAGTAGTCAAACTCCAGATGCTCCCAACTCTACTTATATTGCTACAAAAGCGTGTCATCAACACCATCAATTGCATTAATGGTTGACATAAATTTTTGTAGAGAGTAGCCCTTGCTTTTCATTCTGCTCAGTCTGTGTTATAGCTCGATGATTCTTTGGAGTCTGTAGTTTGCATTAGTTGTCACACATCATTCATGCGTAGCTTCTAAAGAAGGCAGCTCGGGATACATGTCTGCCTTTGGTATTTCAGTGATATAATGTAGGTGCTTCTTTGTTAATTTTAAAGAATAAATTCTTGGTTAACATCCAAATACGGGAAATCTGATTTCCTCATTTAGTAAGGACAGACAGTTATTGGGCTTTTTATCTCCTAGATATTTGGCTGCAGCATTGTTAATAAAGGTTCAATGAAAACAAATCAATATCATCCCCGCTGATAGAAAAATACTTGTGTGTTCAAGACTGTGCCAGTGCATTTAGCATCTCCATTTCTGCCGGAGCTTCTAGTCAGGAGAATATGGTGGAATCATTGTGGTATGATTATATAGCTTGCATGTTAAGGATGAATCTAATTCAATACTCGGCTAGCATCAACTGTCATTAAAATTCTGGAAATCTGATGATTTAGTGAGGATATGTTATACCAAGGGGCTCTATTCCTCTTAATGTATCACTGGGAGTTAGAACGTTTTGCATCTTCAGTGGTGATAATAAAAGTTAAAGAAAAATGATCGTTATTATCCCCTCCAATGAAAATGCACTATTAATTGGGCTCAAGAGAGATTGTGTCAGTGGATTTATATTCTCCATTTGAGTCACTCATACCAGTCTGGAGAGTCCTTCTGGTATGATTGTAAATATTTGCATCCGTGATAGTTATACTGCTGTACTCCTCTATCTCAATGCTGTATGATGCCAATTAACCTTTCAGCCTAACAAACTATGCATGTTGCTTCTACTAGCTATGTGTGAGGATATTCCTGTGAAATTGCTGCCTTTCATTCCTCTGTCAAAGTCGTTGAGCTACATGGATATGAAGTCACAGTACATCCTTGCTTGTCTGAGGAAACTTATAATCCCAAACACTGATCTATATTTTCTCACCATTCCAATGTACAGTGTGACCCCGCTATAGCATGCTCCGTTATAACACGAATTCGGATATAACACAGTCGTGGTGTTGCTCCCGAAATTGCATATGTATATTTCTCGTACACGAATAAATTCTTTCCTAAAAGTACGAAAAAAAAATGTTTATTATCATTTTAGGGAAGAGGTCGCGTATGAATAATAAAAGACGATCGTGGCGTGGCTCCTGAAATTTTATATGCATTTTTCTCATACACAAAAAAAAAAAATACGAAAAATAACATGTAAAACGTTTATTCAGGAATCGCGCAGGGCTTCGTCAATGTCGCAAATTGCGATCTTTTTTTTCTCATTGGCGGCTAAATAGACCATCTGGCGATATTTTTTTTTTTGGTTTGGCGACATTGTTGGCTGTTTAAACTTGTATATACAGCCATTGGTTTGGAGTGGAGAAATTCAGAGACCCCATGAAAGGAAGCCGCAAAGTTGATATAAATGCACTGAAATTTATCTATTGTTACATAAACACATTCTTTGTCCATATTGACAAACCATTTTAACAGTGCATTGTTATATCATAATCTGCTTATGTTGACATCTAGCATGAGTACTGTATGTTTTGAGATATCCGCTTTTTTCAAATTTACATTTCTGGTAGCAGAAATCAACCGGACGAGGCATTATCTCATAATCTGTCTTTCCTCGGATTTTCGGCCACCCGCTAGTAATTAATATATTTACATAGATTGACATTTGTATGTGGATGGTAAGTAAAATTCCTCTTCTTTCCACTCAGGATTAAATCCTTCAGAACATTCACATTTTTTGTAGTAATCCCTGTCTTCAGACCAGAACACCTGCGTTCTCTATCATCGATTGACCCTTTCTTTAAATTTCTGATGCATTCGTTGAAGACAGCATCACTCCACTACCACAAAAAAAGCAACCCCCCCCCCAAAGCTCTCACTTGTCTATTAATTGACCATACGACGGCCAATTCATTTTTTAGAAAATGTACCCAGATAAAATAGTAGCTGAAATTTCAAAGAAAACATTTACCATTGAAGCACTGATTATTATGACAACGTACTAAGCAAATGGGGAAAAAAATTAGTCTCAATCATGCAATACAATTTTTTGATGTTGCCACCACAATAAGAAATGGGCATTTGTTTGGTTCTCCAAAGCAGGCCTTTAGCGGTGACTTCAAAAACGCATGCACCCTTCATCAAAGAAAGCCGCTACAATCTTCAATAAAAACAAAGGACCTTTCTTCAAAGGAAGTCAGTACCAAACTTAAATAAAAGCAATGGAATCTGATGGATTGTTTCATTTTTCAACGTGACTGGAACACTTTTACTGTGCCGTGAAAGTTTCCTTTTTACAGGAAAAAAGTTTATGCTTACGAACTCTACCGATGGCGCTTAAAACGCAAACTTTTACCGATTTGGGACATACTGAACAGTAAATGTGCGTCATCATTCATTACGTGATTCTGCTATTTTTTCCACTGAATTCAGACCTGTATGACCTGTGACAAAATTATTGAATATTTTAAATGTGTGTGTGCATACTTTCGATGGAATTACTTGTGTTGTGGATTCAATGTATGTGACGTGATTCGCAGGTGACTACATGGTGTTGATATGTTAATCATTTCTATACATTAGACATGTATATATAAACAGTATACACGTATATGTACCAATGTGTGGTTCTCTGAATGAAGTAAAATATTATATATGCCTTCTCTGTTTTCCCTACAGGTGTATTTCTCATTTAATATGCATCGACTTAGGATGATAACTTTGCCAATGAAGCACGTATTTTTGCGCCAGCATTTATTACCTACCCCCCTCCAGCACATTTTTTCAGGTACATGCATCATTTTCTTCAGCTAACTGACCTGGTTGCTTATAACACGGTTTGGTCTATAACACGATGGGTTCTGTGGCTCCCAACTACCGTGTTATAGCGGGGTCACACTGTATTGGAAACTTCAAAGCCTTTTACACTCCCTTCTCATTTTCAAGATACGTTGTCACAGTAAAGCAGTAGTTATAATCCAGGTCGGACGTATTACTAATACCGTAGGTTTACGGAAGCCACAAACAGAATAGCTAATAGCGGCATGATCAGCCTGTGTGATATGTTGAGGTGGCAGCTTATGGTGTTACTAAACTTTGACAGCTTTGTAGTAATCTAGGATGCTGACATATTACCTATAGCATAGTCTTGCAGGTCCTTTAAGGAAACACTGTTCATTTTGTGTCTGAAGCTTCTCCCTAGACCATCGATGTTCAGATCTTTAATTGCGATTACTCTTCATGAATCCCAATTAAATCGCAAGCAATACCTTGATCTGAAGGCTTCTGTTATCAAGAATATATTGTCCAACATGACCAGGATGTTAAACTTGCCTATTGTTTGACATTGCAGTCTCTAGAGGGACTGCACAATTGGGGGAAAATTGCACCATCATCATCACCTATTTGGCCATGAAAAACTTCGAACAACAAATCTTTTCCCAGTTATCTGCTTTGCAAGCATGTTAAAGCCTTTGAGACCAGCCTTGACTGGTAACAGACTCGCCTGACCGCCACTTGGTTGCCAGTAATATCATAACGCTTATGATGAAAATTCTCTGCTTACTTAAGATATTAGCAGACTTCAGATGAGATTCTCAGACTCTCAATAGAAGGGGACTGCCTCCTCGCAACTTTTGTTTATTTTGTACCACATCATTTTGCTATGAAGCATATAATCTTTCGCAGAGTGTTCATGAGCTCACCTTGGTCTCTTTTAATCGGACTGAGGGGTAATCAGATGATTTGACCAGACTCAACTATGGTGGACATGACGAGGGTTTGTACAAAGTCTGTCTTGTCAGTGACCTTTGTGAACTCTTACAGTTGAATGTTGGATGTCTATGGATAAAAGCTTGGCCAAAAAACAAAACAAAAACAAAGATTGAGCATGATGCATAACTAAAGCATCAACAGTGGCTACTTGCTGATTTATGATACACTGGGCCCCTAAAACGTATGTTTTTGACTTTTCACAGACATGTAAAGTTTGATAGTTCACACAGAACAGTTAAAAACTGTTTTGTGTATTTTATGCTGGACAGGTCAAGCGACTTAACTGGAACCAGAGCAGAATACCTTAATGATAGCATTCTAACATATATTTGGGCAATTCTGGATGTAGAATCCCAAATACTTAGTTCAATAGTGGAAACAGAAAAGGCATTTAATGTACAAAAACAATATCTTACAAACGTAGAAGATTTGGCCGCTCGCACAGAGAGCGCCTTTAAGTTGTCAATGAAGTACCAGGAACTGTTTGAATAGGGCACATTGCAAGCTATATTATGCTCTTTGGGATGGTCTTGATAGAGACTGGTATTAGTATAGCTTAAAGTTGGCACCTCTGTGGACTATGAGAAGAAACCTTTTATGGCGGACGACAAAATGATGATAAGCACCAATGGCAGTATTAATCTCATACAAATGTCCATACAAGTACACTGCACACCACAACAAACACAGCCAAGGAAGCATGAAGAGGCTAGCTATAGCTAGCCTATGCAAATTGTACCTGTATACAAGCTGTATATCGCTAAACCAGCACCATGCAAATAATGGAAACATCAAAGGAAGCTGAAGATTACAATACCAGCAAAACAGCAGTTGTCATGGGTAGTATTGCAGTAGGACTGTTTGGTTTCTACACACTTGAACAATAAACGCATTTGTTCTGATGTTTGTGTGTGCAGATAGGAAAGCAGAGAGAGGCAAAGTATGTGACCACTTTCATAATGTCAAGAACCACCAAAGTTCTGGTAAGCCAACCAATGGTATTGCCAGGTTTGTTTCTGGACATTGCTGCTAAATCGTTTATGGCAAGTGTTTAGACGAATCATTCCAGCCACTCAAAATGCTCTTTGGCCCTTTTGTTTGCATTGCATGGTCAGGTTTAGTTTCCCATGTGACAGGACCTGGCGTTGGTTCGCCTGCGCTGCCTGTGATTGCGATCACGACTAAACTTATGACAAATCTCACCGCCTTGAAAATCAAGGTTCTGTTGGATACCATGCTCACAAACGATGGTTCGCAGCCAGTCGATTATGGTTTATATATACATGGACAGTTTTGTTGAAGGTCTCCTGAATAGAATTAAATTGGTTGCAAAGCGATGAATTAATGGCTATTGTTAGTTGTTCCTTGTGTGCCACCTGCAGATCTGCAATTCAGTCTTGTATATCCTGGCATGCTGTTGCAGTCGCCTTTATTCTGTCTGAGTCTAGATTTGTATAGAGCTATATGTCTTGGTGCAAACCATGATACATATAAAGTGTCAGGTTCCTGTGCTAATTTTTATTCAAGCACTATATCCTTGCATAAAGCGAAATGCAAATAACACTTGTAATGGACAAACACCCATGTCATGCTGGTTTTAATATTATCGTTTTGCTTATTCTCTCTGGTGGCCTTTCTATATCTAGTTTGTATATCTGTCCCACCACTGCTATGACAGCATTATAGTGTGAGAGTCTGTATGGCTTAGCAAACCCTTGATTTATGTGTTTTAGATCTATAATATACCTAAAATGCTGTTATACATTGTTTACCATTATAATTAGCATAAAGAGACCTTTTTATATCATTTAACCTAAAACATGTATGGCCTTTTATTGCAAATGTAATTTTAGCTTTTAGATCGTCGCCATGACATTTATTCTACCTGTATTTATAAATTATATTTCCAGGGACAATAATCATGTTAAGGTAGGTAAATTAAGCATCTTCTATTTCATCTTGAATATCATCTCCTCTGATATCAAAATCTTCCATTTTAAGTCAGAGCCTCCTTTATAAATGGTAATCAAAGATTAACAGAACAGTTCTGTATCAAAGAAATGACACCCGAACTTTAATATGCTCAACGTCTCAATACGAAAACAAAATCGATCCATTCTACCTCTTCTGTCATTTACTTGGTGATAGGAGGTCCATGGGACCATCATTGTGACTAATAACCCGAGGACCAAAAAACAAAACCAGCAGTTTATTGTCAGATGCCGAAACCGCACCAACAACAATGAAATTGTGCTTGGCACCGCCAGGCTGTCATTTGCTATTAGTTTGCATAGCAGATCACCTGTACGTGATCACAACCATACAAATGTGAAACGACCTTAGAGCACTACCATCAAAACAAATCAAAGGACAGTCTGAAGGAAACAACTTAGACTGCATTGACGATGCTGATATTTACAGATTCAAGGTAAAAGAAAATGCTAACACTATCAGCGGTATCCCTGGATTAAGACCATCTGCCCTCTGCAGAATTTGCATGCATGATCACTCTGCAGTATAACTGAGAGCTAAGATGATACATGAACATCAGGCAATAGTTTTGCTGTTTGAGGATGCCAACAAGAGCGTCAAGTTTCCACGTGATACTTAGCATTTACAAAACCTCTTAATTAACAAGGTTTTAATGAAATCTGAGGGCCTCCCAAGCTAGATATATGTCCAAAAGCCATTGAAATACAACAATGGGAACAGACCCTACAAATAATGGTAGGTTAGTCTATCAAGGACATGAAGATGTTCTTCACCGATGTTAATGCCTTTTACCAAACCCAATTTACCCTTGTCAACAGTAACGAACATCCTCAAAGGTGATGAAGACTTATTAAAACTCAAGCGAAGGCATAACTTTGGAAACTGAAAAGACTACACAGCTCAATACAATATCTCCAATTTACGTTGGTCACCCACTAGTCAGCCCTTCTGGCAAGGGATTTGTGATAACTTACAGACCGACCCCATTAATGCCACGGTTCCCACAGCGAACAAATCAATGCTTCAGCGGCTGCATGATTGCCTATCTGATTTGGTGTCTTGTGGAGCAGTCAAAGAGTACAAAGACTGATATACTACCTTTGTGAACTTTACGGCGAAGAATGACAAAGAGGTAGCAATGATCAATGCCATAGAAGAAGCTAAACTTGGGGTCAGGATGAATGCTTCTCTGGGATCGCCTCTATTCTGACTGTACACAACAATTGTAAGCCACTTATTTCCTTTATATAGCTGCGACCATCTTTCACTTGATTTAAAAATTGATCATATCATCCAGGACTCCTTGCCAAAGATAGTTGCAATCTTTACGTAAACCCTGGTATATCGATACCACCAACTGCAACTGGCTTGATTACATATAAATATATCAACTCTGGAAATATACAGCAAGAAATTACAAGCACACCTGAAAATGGACATGAGAGCACAACTAATAAAGGATGTGTCAGCATTACTGATGATGATTGCTTCAGCAGAACAATATCAGGAAATGACTTAAGTCACCAAGTTTAAACACCCAGTTAGAGTTGCTGGTGGTAAAAGACTTCTTGAGATGATGAAACAACGTTGGGCTGTAAAAGTGGATATTGCCAATATGCAAGCTGCTCCAGTAGCAACAATCGCAATGATAGTTCAATAAACACAGCAGAGAATGCCATTATATGTTCTCTGGGGCAACCATGGTAGCTAGCCTTCTTTAAATCTTCTTCCAGTGCACCAGCACAAGTTCACATAATACAGATTCAAGAACAGCCAGCACCGTCAGGGCAACAGTGAGATGTAACTTGTGGACAGTCGTCGGAATAGCAAGCACTGAAGTTACCAGAAGCATCGATTAGACGTACACTTTGTACCTTTCATATGAACGTAGGTGTCTGCTCTGCTTGTCATTAAAATAAACTTACAGACACTTGTTAATTGCACAACACAATGTTAGCTTTCACATCACCGTATGCCAAGGACGTCATAAACTCCTCTTCGTTGGAGCAAATGTCCGCTGGCGTTAAGGCTGCATATTGGATGATTGTCAAACGCTTGTTTAAAAATGAAATCAGCCAACCTTGCTCACTTAAAGTTTGAAGATGCAGGAAACTCTGTAACCATCACAGTGCTAAATCCTTGGATGCAGATCATGCTAATTAAACAGGGCACCAGTCCTTCTAATATTATTAACTACTTCAAACGACAACAAAGACCTTTGTTGCTCTCATGATCAGTGGAGCAATTAGTAAGGCCATCACATTCACTGGCTCAAACTTTCTCTACCTCTGCAGTGCAATCAGATATGACCAACACCAAATGCATTTGCCATGACGAAGTTATGGAAGAGCTCCAATCTGTGCAGGCTGAATGCAAATGTAACTGCAATGATCACCTCGATCACTTGAATGATAAAGCATGCCAAAAAGTCTTGCCAGGGCATTAGTCAATCTGCATAATAGTACTATCTGATGACAAGTGGAACAAGCAGATGAGAGACCACAGGCCAGCATCGAATCCAGCATTTTCGACTCACGCTGACATGCATTTATCCAAGCAGCAAAATACGAGAAGGTGTTTGCGGCGGAGGTAGTGGTCCTCTGCAAAGAGGTTTTCTTCATGAGAGGCAACATATTGTACCTGAATGTTCTCAGCTCTCATCTAAGGGCATTCTACCATTGCCTAGGCCAAAGGGTTTGCTGAGGTACTCATCTGCCTAGGCATGTTGTTTTTGTGTGGTAATTGCCATATGCCCATAGCATAATACCGTCTATCAAAATCTTTTTTTGGTATCCAGTGGACTAAGGCTTGTACTCCTTATGCAGTACACCAAATTTGTGTGTGGTTGCTGTGAATGGTGGTCAACAAATGCCAGAACCACTTTTCTTTCTCTAAGAGGAACTCGAGGTAGAGGAGACACCTTACAACTGTTCATGAAATGCCTTTGGTTGTTCTTATCTCTGTTCTGGTTTCATGCCTCTGTCTAGTATAAGTACATTTTGCGGTGGAGGCCTACAAATCTGTGCTTTTTATAGCACTCCTGAATAAACTTTTCTACATTCTTTTAATTTTCCGAGCTGTTCCGGAAATTGACTCATGTTACAGAGGTGATCATCTTTGACTGTTTCTCTGAGGACATCAGTCGAATCGATGGTCAGGAGCAGACTGTTAATGACTATGTACAACATATGCACTTTATCGAAGAAGCTTTTGCATAATTGTAGTAAAAATCATACATACAGTGAATGCTCAGATCAAGAACTGCAGGCAGCACACAGATGGAGCCATTAAGCATCAATTTGAACAACGTGAAATGAACAATAACAAGGCTGCTGCTAATGATTTTTGGCGATTGAAACTCAGGGTCAGCAATCAGGTAAAGCAGTTTGTCTTTCTCACCACCAGGCCACACAATATCCACCTGAATCCACTTTCTTATGGTCTTTCCAAAACATAACTATTCATCATCCTGAAGTATTTCTCAAACTCCGACGAAACCTGTGTTCATTGCTATGGTATTCAGTTGTATATGTGTTGCCATCCACATGCTTTGATTGAACTTTATTATCTGCTGGAGCTTAGTTATGTGCAACGCAAGTCTGGTACAGAGGTGGAGGTTTCAGTTATGGACTACGCAGTGCACATTTTTGCATAGGTTGGGGACTAGTTTCATATTTTCAATGAATTTACTACCAGTTCCACTACTTGTGTTTTCATTGAATCATGCTGACATAACCTATCATCTGGAACGGTCAGAGTCTCAGAAGCTAGTTGATAGTTGCTGAGGCGTGAAGAAGCTCCTCAGGATATTTGACGTCTGTTTCTATGATGTAGCCATGGGATGAGTTTGCCACAACTGATTTGCAACATGGACCACTTATAGAAGTTGTTGGTTAAAATTACATAGTCTATCCAACTTTTTTTTGCTATAGCCTATAAGACCTGGACACATTGGTTCTTTCTTTTGCATGGCTCACCATTGAAACTGGGTGTTTTTTTCTCAGTAGATTGGTGAGTTTCAATGTCCGTGAGCAGCTCAAGCTTGGCACCTATGGTTTTCATTAAGGCAATAATTAACCGGGTAGAGACCATAGTTTTTTAGGGATATGTAATGGAATACCTCGAACATATCTGCTAGCAGAAACGTGCTGGTCTTGATGTAGCCGGTGTGGCTGCCTCCCATGATGTAGCAACCTAATGTATTTCAAATGCTCTGTACATGAACACAGTCATTTTCGGTTAAATGGGAATGGCTGAGGTGGTTATAAAATGTCTCTAACAGTGGAAAAAATAGTATTTTAATATCTTATGACTGCTAATGTGTTTCTATGGGTAAACACGTTTTTAAATGTTATGAGGATAATGTCAGAATTGTGTTCCTTGCTGTTGTGTGATATACCTCTTTAGACAGGTTACAGACCCGTTTTGTCTGGCTGCTATTCATAAACTGATGACTGTCAATAAACTAGCTGTCCCAGTGAATAGGTTATGTACTACTCCGTGTTATTTTAAAAGGCAATTACTTTTGTTTATAGGAAGCTGTTCCGATTGCCTCATTGCCCATTGCATTCACATAGGTTGTAACACACAGCTGAGATTTTTATTTTTACTGGACTGAGGCACAATTTTAAGTTCTTCATGCTATGTGGGTGGCGATCTCGTACTTGCGGGTAATATGGCAGTAGTCTCGCACTTGATCATGACACAGTTCCTTGCCACAAATGTGATAGGCTTGATTATGTCCATCTGGAGAACGAAACTCTTCCCACTTCACTTCCACATCACACTTGAGGTTCTGGATAAAAGTGATAACAGTATCCGTGCCACTGCCTATCACGAGTTCCTTTGAAATGTAGCAAACTCTACTTGGAACCTAGTCAGTGATATCTTTGTGTCACATCTTTTGGATTGCCAGCTGGTCCTTCCACTGTCTTAAAATCCCAATAAATAATGCATGGGACGCGCATCTGTTGATGATGGTTCTGCAAGGTTAGGATGATATTGCCTGACGTCGGTAATGACACAGGCTGAGGCCTTTTGCTGATACCATGCAAGTCATTCACGTAGGCTTCACATAGGTCAACCGAGTTGAAGACATGGAGGTACTGGTGACAGACATGGTTTTCCTTGGTTGTGTTTATAATGATGTGTTTATTATGATGCCATACTAGGTGACTTACGTTGTTTATTCAAATGTAGTGACTCTTTGACATAACGTTCTTACTGTTTCGCTAATGAGCTTGTCTTTGTAATCTTCCCTCGTGTTTTGCGACTCACTAATGCACAACAGGTTTAGGCCATTCTGAAAATCAAAGAAACTATGAGTTTTGTTGTGGTCCTCAAACTTGTGAACAATGCTAACCTTCACAAGTAAAGTCATTCCTGGCAAAATTGAGCTTGCCATGGCGTGAACATATATGCATGCCTGGCTCATTAATGTTTTGATCATATGCTTGGTAAAAAGCCAACAAAGTGGTCCATACAAGGCAGCAGTTGCCTTTGCTCTTTACATTAGTAACTGATTATGGTGGTATGCACTAAGGTGTTGAAAGAAGTCGTGCACTTTACATAGGTTAAATACCCGTCATGATCCCTCACACATGTATCTTCAATGTAACTTAGCAAAATGACATTAGCTTCACCAACCTGTCTTTTTATCTCACCAGTCTGCAGTATGACATAATGACTCAATTTTGGAAATAGGTTTCTAATTTGACGTCAGTTCCACTTCATTGTCATATGTCTTGTAAACCTGTGACAGATTTATAATACTAAGCTGCCAACACTATGCTGAACTTCAAGCCACCAAGTTCACTTAGCTCCTTTTTGAGTACAGCTTGTATACTAGGACTCATATTATCTAGAAATACAGAACCATTGGACTGAAGCTTGTGCTTCTTTAGCCTAATGATGCAATAGTCTTTTGCAATATCAGTACTAGGACCTAGCTTTATTCTGGCTGGTAATTTGATGCAGCTTTTATTTGCTGCTGGTTTGTTTTCATTAAGAATTTCACCTGTCAAATGGCTGAAGTCATCTGTTCCAGCTGTCTAGGACTCAAAACTGGGTTTGGGTCTGGAACTGGCTCTTCAATCCAATGTACCATCTAGGTGCTCGAACTGGTTGTGGACATAAGGCTGCCTGTTCAGCCAGGCAAATCAGCTGCATGGCTGCATAAAACACGAATTGGCCTACTAGCCAAAATTGCGTCAAGAGTATCACCATGTTCACTATGGGATATTTACCCTCCTAAAAGGAACTAATACAAATATGCAATAGCAGGTATAATGTTGTACTGTTGGAAAGTATTATATATATCGTCCCAATTGCCTAATCGAATTTTGCTTTGCTGTGATTATGTTAACATTTATATATTGCTTTCCAATTCTCAAAAATGATTTTTGTCTTTTCCTCGTAGTTCACATAACTTTATTAAACTAAAATACCTTAAAGGAAACACTTGCATAGCAAATAAGTGTAAATAAACCGTAAATGTGTTCCTGTGGTCATTGCCTAAGAAAATTCAAGTGATGCAACAAATAAGATGCTAATATTCAAAGAAATATTCATTGTTTAAAGTTACATGAACCTTAGAAACAATGCCTATTGGTCTAGGAATGTGCAAATTAAAATATCTCCATTTGTTAAAAATGTCTATGATAGCTATCTAGTCTAGTAATTCCAAGGGAACTGGATTCACATGTATGCACAATTTTATGATTTTTATTTGAATTTTAAAACTTACTTGCTAACCATACATGTAGATTTTGTTGCAGTTTTCTTGTTTCGTTTTGTTGATATCTCTGTTTATGTGGTCAGGTGTCAGGACATTGTATTAATCATTACTTTTGTCTTGCAATTTTAAACTTTAGGACATAGCAGTTTTGGTAGTGTTCATTTCTATTCATAACTTACACATATCAACTTATTCATTATTGTGTCAAACTTTTTCACTTACATCAATGCTCAGACATTACATTTACCTAAACCAAATGAATCAAAGTAGTAAGAATCCAAAACGCACACAGCAACATCAAAAATATATTTACAGGAGATGTTTCAATATCACCCCTTTCCATGTTATTGTACATTGGGTTCAGTTTTCTGTTCTTTATATTGCTATTTTTCATCCCTGGAATTTCCTTTTGTATATTTCATTATTTTGTAGGTATATCCTAAGACTATTTTCTTTACAATTTCTAAGCACATTATCAAATATATATTGCCCTGTACCGTGCATATATTTTCATTGTATCGTACGTTATCAAAACATATGCAGCTTCTATTGTTGAAAAGGTTTACACTAACAAGAATTTAAGTCAAATATTGCGCATGTTTTGTAAATACATTTCGTCTACATAAAACCTTGTGTTGTCACTTCAATTATCATGCCACCTACGTACCACTCCATGTTATTTTGTAACATCATGTAGTCATTCTTTCTTCATCCACCTGCTATCATTGTATGCAATAACAAATGCATATATATATATATATATATATATATATATATATATATATATATATATATATAAGTAAGTATATATATAAGTATAAGGCGTTGTTAAAGAAATATACAGAATAGGCGAAGGGGCCGGTCAATGATGCTCGAGATGTATAAATTTCATTAAAAGGAAACGAAGCTTGCTGAGTTTCCTTTTAATGAAAAATTTATACAACGAGTGGTATATCATTGATACAGCGTACATACTGTACATATATTTTATTTATATCACATACAAATACATATATTTGACCTTTGAACGGAGTTCAGATTTACTACAGGCAGCCGTGTATTGACCTAGTGAATGAACTCCTCACATCCCCGAGTGTGTCCGCTACAAAATGCAGTTCTCTGCCGTAGTGGCTATTTACAATCACCTCTGCATATTGATAAGTTGATTGTTTTCTTTTCTTGGTTTCTAATTTTCTCCACATTGATTAAATCAATATAATACACACTTATGATTTAAACATGAAAGATGGTTTTAGTAACAAAAGTAGGGCAGTAGCAACACTTGGATAGCTACACCATTCAAATGAACGCAATGCCATTCACCTTCCGGCGGATGGAAATTAATGTGGAATAGAAACTAAGCCAACTGACGAACCAACAAGAGGTAATTAAAATATTTTAATATATTTACAGTTGATCTAAGTCATTATTCTGCTTTTAGCAACAGTACAACCGACCCACAAACTCTCTCTCTCTCTCTCTCTCTCTCTCTCTCTCTCTCTCTCTCTCTCTCTCTCTCTCTCCGGTTTGACTTTAAAACTCTGTCTCTGTCTGTCTGTCTGTCTCTCATCCTTTGGTTGGTTTGACTTAACTTTTACCATCATTTATAAGTCCAGAGATATTGTCGGAAAATCCTCTACGTTCGCCATTTCATAGATTTTAGCCCGTATCCTGCTACGATGGTCAAGAGAGAGAGAGAGAGAGAGAGAGAGAGAGAGAGAGAGAGAGAGAGAGAGAGAGAGAGAGAGAGAGAGAGAGAGAGAGAGAGAGAGATTTGGACATTTTCATATTTAAATAATAATAATCGATTTTTTAGAACATTGTAGTATGTTTAAGAAAAAAAAGAAACAACAAAAAAAACAAAACAAAACACAACATTAAATATATCACAGTATGTGTACCACGTAACCGAGGAATTTACTGGTTTGCAACATTCTATCATTGATAAACACTGTTGATAAATCCCAAGGAAAGTGCACACGTATCGTTACGACGAATCATATTCTTGTAGGTTACTTGGTGTAATTTCTATTTCAAGGTTTTAATCCAGCCCAAATTTCTTTTCTGTCTCATTCCACATTTCTGCGCAGTTTGTCCGTTATGCTTGAGAGGGGAGGGGAGAACAGAAAGCAGAAAGGATTGTAATGAAAATGTGTACCATATTAAAGTAATTTAGAAAACGGGGATTATTAATACTTTTCATCATTATTTTTCATACGTTACTAGTGACTAATTTGTGGAAATTGATCACTGATCTAGAATCAACTGTAGACGCTCGCGAGAATGTTTATATATGCGTATTATTGCACCATGGGCGGATCACAATTTGATATACCAATAGTATTGGTATATCAAATTGCTTTATACCAACACTTTAAATGCATGTTATTTTTTAATGTATGTGGTATAAATAAATAAATAAATAAATGAATATATATATATATA
>JAECUM010012507.1:0-40556 GCA_016617855.1 Megalonaias nervosa | reverse complement strand
GCCTTATCAGCCACCTGCGCACACACAGAACAGAACCAGCCCCTACAACCCTCGGATGACTAGAGTGGTCCTCGTCGACTCGACGGACGAACGAACGATGTATGTATGTATACAGGCCCGGCGCGTGGTGTTTTTCTTGTGTGTGCGATGAATGTTTGGCGCCTTTCCAGGCGCCTTTCCAAAATTTTGTTCGAATAAATTGCGAATAAAACGAACAGGAAATGAAAAGGCACCTGTGTGCATCGCGCACTTCGCACACGCAACCAGCCGGGTCTGTATGTGTGTGTGAGTGTGTGTGTGTGTGTGTGTGTGTGTGTGTGTGTGTGTGCGTGTATCTATCTATCTCTCTATCTATCTATCTTTATAAATTAGTGAAAACAAATAAATATTTAAATGTGTAGTTTCAGGTACAATTGATCAATCTTACAGAATTTGCAAGTGTTCGACAATAAATCCAGGTCGGGATGATTTAACACCAGAATTGCACTGAACTGTCATCTAAGTTTTTGGACCACGCATCGCTCTCAGCACATCCACATTTGCCTCTTCAATAACCTGTTATATGTATACTCACTGATTTTCTTAGAATGAGTTCAATGCTATGAAACATTTGGATCACAAATCTCCAAAGCACAGGTGCAAAACCACCGTTCTTTAGGTATAAAACCTCCGATCTCCGCCAGGTACAAAAACACAGACACCTGTCAGAAATAGATTCCGCGTGTTTTTATTTGGAATCAAATTTGCAGTCCTTCGCCACATTCTCGAGACCTCAGAACTGCTAAGCATTCAATTTATCTGCTGTGGTGAACAAGGTCAACCGCAGCAAATAAGCCGGTGATTTGCCTCATGGCTGACTGCACAGGCATGTCGACCACTGTGAAGAGGTTGATGAAGATTATATCATGCCAAAGTTGAAGCCCTCATAGACCTAAAAAGACGATACGCCTCAAATCTGATATGGTTCGGTGACATGAGATGTGCAAGACCTTTCCTTCTTACGGTGCTTACCGTTCCAGAAGATACCCCAGACTTTGCTTTTTGCCTTCGTTTCGATGGCTTTTCACCTTTATCCAGCGAAAACGTGTTGGCACGCGGGGTAATATGACGAAGGTTAGCTACCAAAGCTAGTTAACGTGACCCCCTCCGGAAAAAATAAAACATAAAATGGCATCGCCTGCTGGTTTTCTTCAGCCGTCATTGCGATGTCACTATTGAAACTACATCTGTATCGGCAGTATCTGTTTTGTTACAGCTCAGCATTGTTTCATTACCACTGCATCTTTTAACAGCAGAAGCTATCAAAATGGATGGGTGATCGCACTGCTGTGCAAGTGTTGATTCCTTGGGTACAGAAACCGTGGCATAAGTGGTCATCGTTGTGCTTATCGCTGCTCATGGTTTGCCCCGTTTCTAACTCTTGGCTGTCAACCTCTGCGGAATCTCATCAAGATCCGTGTCACTTACAGCAACTCCCACGGTACCTATGAAATTTTCGGATATGATTGGTTGAGTGCTTAAATAGAAGTAGGTTATAGACAATAAAGTCTAAGGTCTCAAATGTAATAGCATGGCCAGTGGCATCCCAAAATGAAGCCATCACATTACACCAGCTCAAAACCAGGGAAGGTAAACAAATTATTAGGTCACTGGTGGGTCTTTGCGCAGACGTAGCTTACAAAAACTCTCCTTTCTGAGAAACTAATAGGCATCTGCTCGACACTCGGATTCAAAGATGTTGCTTTCTCTTAGCGTGTCTTTAAATGATATTTCACGTTTGCAGTAGAAGCGGGTTATCCGCGAAGTGTGAACGCGAAAGTCACTGGCAATGGCGTTTTACTTTTGAATTATAGCCACTAGGCTAATGCTAGCATGGCAGCTGACTTTAGCTAGTTTTGTATGGGTCGTATCCATATGCCGGATGTCAGAAGGAAAGGACCAATAGTCCAGTAAGAAAAACGAGGTGGTTTGCTCAAATGTTTCCGCAAGTGCACAAAGTAGTTCAGCCAGATCATATCCATCGTGACTGAGCAGAAATATTGCCTCATATTTTTAACGAGGACCAATGTATATGCTACAGCCACGGTGACTGACAATGCTGCAGTGTGACTAAGTTATCAAGGATCATTTGAAGGAGCAGCATTATAGTAGATGAAAGATATGAACTGGTCATTTTGAATGTTAGCTGCTCAACCATGATGATGTACATGTACATGTTTAAAATGCACATCGCCTTAGTAGTCGTTTCAGTTTGCAGTGTTATGCCTTCGCTCAAAATATCAATTAGTCTTCCTGACCCAATGAGCATTTGTACTTCCGTTGACTTTGTATCGACAACGGCAAACTGGTTTTTGTAAAAGACACCAAGATCAACCGCTGGTAACGTCATGTCCTTGATAGATTCCCTCGCCATCATTTTTAGGGTGAATTCCTATTGCTGGTATCTCACTTGTACCTTGGCACATATATCTGGTTTGGGATGCCCTTGATCATCTCTGACATATTGTCAATAAAGGCATTGTAGAAATATTCAGTTCCAGGCCCGAAAGCAGCTTCATGCTTTTAGCCAGAGTGTTCCTTTCATCGTCAGTCTTATTTACCACCATCTTGCGATGGTGCAGCATTCGAGTGTACAATATAGCAACTTTTGACATATGCTCCCGCCTAATTATGAGTACAAGTGTCACAATGTTATACTCTAGAGAGATACCGCTAATGGTGAAGCTCGTCACCTTATTAGTGCTCTGGATCACTCTGTCGTAGTTGTTAAGCTTGACAGTGAAATGGTCTGAAAAGCTGGAGTGGCAGTATTACATGTAGCAATTTAGCAGCTCGAAGTCGAGTAGCACAACGAAGCTGTTCCCAACAGCAGCAGTGATAGATGCATCACTGTTAGGAGCCAGCGTCGATATGTATAGTCCACTCATTTTCCATCAGTCAGAGACTCTTGTTGATACCCCCAAAACATCTGCATCGTCAACGCAAGCAAATTCATTTCCTCTCAAGCTTTACATTCATCTTTTGTTTTCGACGTCATAGCATATATTTTGTATAATTGTTAGGTTGCCATCCAGTGTGGCTGAGCCGCCACTCAAAACAATTGTGAATGCAAACTTAGTGGTACTGGCGCAATGATATCGTTGCTGGTGAGATTTGGAAATATGATAATAAGTTGCTGGTTTTAGTCTGTGGTGCTCGGGTCAATAGTCACAACAATGATGATTTGGATCCCCTTGACAACAAATGCTCAGCAGAAGGAGCAAAATGGTAACGTTTCTTTCCATATTGAAACATTTATCATATTAATGTTTAGGTGTCATTTGATACATATTTTGTTTTCTTTTTCTATCGAATCAAGCATAGCTCATGGTCACAGTGCATCGGATACAATTCTGACAGCGCCAATATTATGGCCAGCAAGAACACTTTGGTTCTGACCAGGATTCAAGCAGAGAATCCATCAAGCAGTTTGAACAACAGTACCATCCAGCTTGTCTCTAATGAGTGCATAGACGAACGGAAATGACACATCATTATCTTTCTACTCCCTACTGAACTATTGAGAGCAGCAAAGACTGCACCTAATTAAGACTATATTTTGCTCCTTAATGGATTTTAGAGACAGAAACTTCGTGTATATTTTTATTTCATGGTAGTGTCGTTGCAATGACGCGAGTGTTTGCACATATGCTTATCCATGTGGTAATATTTGACAACACTAAGCCCACTAGCTAATTTGTTTGTAAGTGTATTAAATGCATGAAAGAAAACAAAACTTATTTTTTTGTATGAGATTTAAATGTCCAGTCATGTTCTAAAGCTTAAACGAAAAGTGAGCTTATTATCAATTGGACAACGTCGTTTTTTGGATCATGCGCACTGCCCCACCCCACCAACCCTAGAGACCTAAAATCACACCTTCTGAGTCTTTAAATTAAACCCAGCACTGTTTGAGAATGTGACAGGTACGATTATTGTCATTCCTCTTAAAAACAGCTGGCAATGTCCTTGACTGTCTGGCCGGAAGTTTGGTGGTACTTGTCAATATGGTTGCATCCTTTGCCAAATTTCCCTCTCACATTAGTATGCACATTTGCATACATCAGAGCGAATGCTAAAAAAAACTGAAGAGTATGTTCATTGTTCTAGAGATGAGAAACAAATGACGTCAAGTCCCACACCAATAATGCTCAGTGCTGTTTTATGTTTGCATCAGGGTCTTTGGCTTCTTTGACTGCTTGCACTTTCTCTATGGTTTTGATTTGTGCTATTGTTCCAGTGGACACATTTTGGGTTGGTGGGTTGTAGCAAAACTTCTTAATGCTTCAGAAACCTCCTATGGGCAAAGTTTTTGTGTTTGCATTTTCGCCTGCCTCTAAAGTTGTCATCCTCATGTGATCTTGCACGCAGATCCGCAATAGAAAGTCTTGAACTACCAATGTCACTGTCAAGATTTGTTGGAAAAACTACTTGCTTTGTTGCATACATTCCAAAACCAAAACATTTCATATTTAGCACCTTGTTATGTCTTTTTTTTATTATGTAGCGCTTGACAGCACATCTCGGAAAGAAGGATTACATGTGTCTTAAATGGGCACAAAATGATTGTCACCTGGTTGTCAGAGCAAAAAGTAAATTACCTGCTCTCCAAGCAAACCAGCTAATTATTTTAGTTTAAAACAACCGTTCTGAGCCAGCCACAGAAGGTTCATCCAAACTTTCACTTTACTATTACTTCATTTCATCTGAAACTAATAAATGCATAGGCGAGTAAACATATAACTCGTGCAATCAACAGATTCGAACATTGTACGGATGTATATAGTAGAGTATTGCCTTTCTACTTCATGACAAAGTTTTCTTTGTGAGTTTCTGTGACCAAAGTACCATCTTGTGCCCCAAAAGATAAAAAAGATTCAATCAAAAGATTAATCAGTACAAAGTAACCCCTCCACTCCTTGCACAGATCTGTCCTTCCATTCAATAACCAGACACACATATTTTTAGCAAACAATTTTGCCACTGCTATTAAAGCAGCCTGTTTGTGTTGTCATTCCTCTGTTTCACTTCACATTTAAGTGACTGAGTGGCAACTGGCGTCATAGGGAAGACAATATTTATTGTTTTTTTTTAAATAGTTGAGCATCTCTGAAACCTAAGGCATTGAAGGGGTGATGCAACCCTTACGACTCCAGAGGCATTACCAAATAGCCATTGAAGAGGTGGTCCAGCCCTTACGACTCCAGAAGTATTACCAAAGAGCCAGTGAAGGGGTGGTCCTGCCCTTACGACTCGAGAGGCATTACCAAAGAGCCTTGAAGGGGTGGTCCAGCCATTACGACTCCAGAGGCATTACCAAAGAGAGGAGCATATTTCTTTAACATACCCAGTTTTTGTTTTCCTGCTTGGAGACAGGGAGGGACATTTTATAAAATGGAGACTATTGTTGTTGGTTGTTTTATGGGTCAGAAAGTGGCAGACGGATGCAGAGTGACAGGGAACTTTCCCCACCTGTCGCTCACATAAAAAACTATCATAGGCCATTCTTTCCTGGATTTATGCCAAATCCCTGGCATTTTGGAAGACACAAAATAATTAATTAGTGACTTATTCTCATCTCATTTTAAGAAATAAATAGCAGAGCTACCAAAGATAATCATTACCTTGACTGTCAAACGCTCCAGCGCAGTTCTTATCACGTATAACATCAGATCTACTTTGTGGGAATAATTATTAATTCATCGCCAGACAAGATCCGAGTGCAGCTCTAGGCATTCCTTTTAAGAATCAGTCCTAAGTAGAAGGTCAGTAAAAAGTCATAGGCCAAGGTATTTAGCACAAACAGGGGTGACTGCAGAATTAGTTTTGGGAAAGGGCGTGCAAACATGTAGTGATCAGCTATTAAGTTTTACGGATGTTTAGAGGTGATATCCTTGGGGGTGGGATGGAGGCAAGGCCCACCCTTGCCCCACGTGTGGGTGCCCATGTGCATAAAGGTGAATGAGCTACTTTAAAAATATTTCACTATTAAATTGCAGATGCAGGATAAAATGTCTAAAACATCATTTCATTTCAGTGAAAATAACAGCACCATTTTCTCATGAAAACTCGGGGTTTTGTTTCTTTACATTTTACATGCAGATTTGAACTGATGAAGGTACATCTTTGTTACGTTGTTTTTGTCGACCCATACTGTACTGGGTATGTTAATGCCTCTGTTAGATTTATGTAGAATTTATTTTTATACTGTATATTGTAACAGTACTAAATGAAACTTGTATGCTAAAAAATCAAGGTAAATTGTATTATTTAGCTCTATATAATATCATCTATTTATATTCTCCGAATTGTGTGGACCCCGTAACATGAAATAAATTTTCAATGATATTTATTTAAAGCACCATATGTTAATATTTGTTCCTTGAATTCATAAATGTATCATTTAATGTGCTGCAAATGACTTACACGGACAAAAATTGAGAAAACAGTGGCCACTGGTCTCTGTATGCTAATGTTTTAGTTAGAATTTTCATCTATATACACCGGTCTAAATATTTCAATGCCATTTTAAGATAGATTTATGTAGAATTTATCTTTATACTAAATAATCCTTATACACCAAAAGAATAAGAACCATAAGTTATTCTTATTAGTTAAATCTATAATGTTTCATTTAACTGTATCCACATTATTATAGAAATTGTATATTATTTAATTGTATCTACATATTATACAAAGTGTATATATTTAATTGTATACACATTATTATAGGAAGTGTATATTATTTAATAGTGTCCACATTATTATAGAAAGCATATATTATTTAATTGTATATTCATTATTATAGAAAGCGTATATTATTTAATTGTATCCACATTATGATAGAAATTGTATATTATCTAATTGTATCCACATTATTACAGAAAGTGTATATTATTTAATTGTATCCACATTATTATAGAAAGTGTATATTATTTAATTGTATATTCATTATTGTAGAAAGTGTATATTATTTAATTGTATACACATTATTATAGAAAGCATATATTATTTAATTGTATGCACATTATTATAGAAAGCGTATACTATAAAAGAACAAAGATATATTGGTTGATCAGTGTATCCTTAATTAATTTCATTGCAAACACTAATAATAATGAGACCGTCTGACCATGAACTGGCAAAACCCATTTGATCAAAGCTCCTATAATTAGTGCACTCTGATGTCATTTGCCAATTTAATTAATTTAATACCATTTTAGAAGATAAAATATAATGCTGACTTGATATAAATAAGTGACTTTTGATTAAACCAAAGTGTTATTACCTTATATATGTATTAATAATAATAATAATAATAATGAGGACTTTGTATAGCGCCTAATCTTTAGAAGCTCTAAGAGCTTTACAACATTAGACAAATATATATAATGATATGATTACAAAAAACAAACACCATGAAATTAGAAAACAGGACACATTATCAGGTCTTTAAGTCTGTTCTTGCAGTCGAAATGGGTGAGTTTTAAGAGCGCTCTTGAATGAGAATACTGTCTTTGTGTCTAAGTTCAGTGGAAAATTCGTTCCACGTTGCTGGGCCTTGGTATGCAATAGAACGTTGTCCATATGACTTCATTTTCATAGTGGCAATAATAAGAATACGATTGTCAGAAGAGGAGCGTAAGTATCTTGCAGGTGTGTACACATTCCTGAGGTCAGATAGGTATGTTGGACTGGAGCCCGTCAATGAAATGTAGCACAGAGAAAAAATTTTGTGTTTGATTCTGGATCGAATGGATAGCCAGTGTAGGGTACAGAGCAGGAGGAGGTGTGCTCTCTGATCGTGGTACTCTAAGGATGATCCGAGCAGCTGTGTTTTGAACTTCACATATTATTCAGATTACATACGTGAATAGGAAGTGGCCTCAATCTATTATTCAGGTTAAATAAGTGAATAGGAAGTGGCCTCAGTCCGTTATTCAGGTTAAATAAGTGAATAGGAAGTGGCCTCAATCTATTATTCAGGTTAAATAAGTGAATAGGAAGTGGCCTCAATCTGTTATTCAGGTTAAATTACTGAATAGGAAGTGGCCTCAATCTGTTATTCAGGTTGAATAAGTGAATAGGAAGTGGCCTCTGTCTGTTATTCAGGTTAAATAAGTGAATAGGAAGTGGCCTCAATCTATTATTCAGGTTAAATAAGTGAATAGGAAGTGGCCTCAATCTGTTATTCAGGTTAAATAAGTGAATAGGAAGTGGCCTCAGTCTGTTATTCAGGTTAAATAAGTGAATAGGAAGTGGCCTCAATTATTATTCAGGTTAAATAACTGAATAGGAAGTGGCCTCAATTATTATTCAGGTTACATACATGAATAGGAAGTCGCCTCACCTATTATTCACCTGAATAGGAAGTGGCATAACCTGTTATTCAGATTACATGAACAACGTAATAAAGTGGAGTGCAATTTTATTTATACATATTTTAGTCACACAGCATAATTAGAAAACTAGCATGAGTTTAGCTCTTTTTCCATATGAAAAATAAGAAAGCTGACAAATTTATTCAACTTTTGTCTAAATCATATTTTACCATATATACGAGTACTGCAGAAGGGTTGCAAGTACACAGTAGCAAGTAGCAAATTTGCAGCTTTGTGAAAAATCCAGTAGAAAAGAAATACCTCCAGGATGTAGAGTCTAAAAGTAATTAAAAATCATCTTCCTAAATATTTAGCAGATGAAAATTCAAACTGTAGTTACATCCATGGTCTGCCATCCCATTCGTCCTAATATCCCTCAACACACCTATCCCTGCCCACTTCCCCTTCTCCATGACCAAGGGTTATTACCCAAAATCCATTACATATGTGATGTGTTCCTGTGCAATGACGTCATGTTTAAATTGAGTTGTTTTTTAAAAAAAAAAAAGAACTGCAATGCTCGTATATTTGACTTTTGACTTCCGCCAAATGACACTTCTGATCTTGTATATTTGACCTCTGAATCTGTCCAAGGGACACTAGTGAAGAGGCCCCAAAATCATATTCCATGTGCACATGTTTATCACATTGTGAACCTGTGTAGTAACAGTTTGGTGAATTTCCTATTTCCTTCCATCAATTTATGAGATTTATGGAGAGATAGAGAGACAGATAGATAGAAGCATGTGAATAATATATATATATATATATATATATATATATATATATATATATATATATATATATATATATATATATATATATATATGGTATATAATTTCCATGTTTTAGACGTTTTGAATCTTATTTCACAGAGTATTAATACCACTAAAACAATCATTAATTTTCTTTACATGTATTTTGGTGACAACACCAATGTAGATAATGGCATGTAGAAGAAAATAACTACTGTATTGTCTGAAATTTTCATGTCCTATACCTTTTTGTTGTCAGTCTGTATAAATTGTAATTATTTTTGGTCATTTAAATTTCGGTCCTAAAAACTTGTTAGCTTTTGTAAGAACGTTTTAAAATGTTAGGTGCCCTAGATGATGAATAATTTTCTTCATCTGTAATTATGTGTACACTTAAATAAAATAATTTTATAGCAAGTGCATGGACAATGAAAGACAATACAATAATATGACAAATAAAAATAAGATCTGACACCAAGCCACCTATGACGCAGTCTACAATTACCACGATAAATCCCTATAGAAAACTAATACAGCTTGAGAAATATTATTCCAAAATCATCATAAGATGATGAGTTCTGTCACCTGTAAACAAGATAAATCATGGCCAATTTATTATAATAAAATCTTTAGGAAGCCCTCCCTCCACCACCAAAAAAACCCCCATTATTTATGTGTAAAGTTATCTAGGAAATACTTCATTATCTGCTGACTACAGACACAGCAGTTGAAATGCCAGAAACTGTCACGCTGAGGAAGACAGAAATTGTCGATTATAACAAAAGTTAAAAATGCTGCTTTCACAGAAAATCAATATACTTTCATTATGGCATGCTTTTATCCAAAAATCAGTATAACACAAGATTCAGTTTTCTCGTTTAAACTTTTTCACATTAACAGCACCAATTCCATTTTAGCTGTCATTGTGATAAAATTAAATCACACTTTTGAAACAGTAAATTTTTGTGTAATTATTGCCTAGCCAATTACCTTTCACTGCCGCCTGCTTGCTCCTGCCACAGAAATACAATGAAAAATCTGTAATACTAAATGATATTATTAAGGTTTGGATACAATATCCATATAAATAAAAAAGTGACATTTTCCATTTTGATTAATTATTTATATAAAAAGTCAGTAGCAAGAACAAATATGCAAAACTTTGGTACCCCATCTGACGTGACAGATGACTGGTTGGTTAACTGGATGGTTTTTAATGGCACGTCTAACGCATTATTTTTTATATTAAGCCTGGGAAATATGAGCTAACTGCCTTATCCTCGGAACAATGAAACACCTGACAGACTGGCCTGAGTGGATGTTGAACCCACAACCCTATGATGCAAGTCCAATACTCAACTAGTTGAGCTACGGTGACTACCTCAATGACAGCTAATGGGAGTTGGTCTACAGGGGTAAAAAATTATTACTTGTAAAAGCCACTTCAATAATAATATATCGTATTCAATTATGGTATTCATGTGTTTTGAAATTGATTGTAAATTCTTAAACTTATTTTAATATTCCCCTGAGTATAGTTGATTGGTGGAAGGAACAAGAATTCCAGGAGGAGCTGTCCATAGCAATTCTGGATAATAAGAAGCCCTGTTTGTAAGTTATTGTGTGGGAATAGACAAAAAATATGCTTTGATCATGCCCTATCCAGAACCATCACAACCATTTCAAAATGACTTATGTCTTTATTAGTATGTTTGTGCACAATGTACAAAAGTTAAATTTGCAAAAAGTGATGTGCACATTTCAAAAGCCCATCTTGTTGCCTAGGGAATTTTTATGCTAGATTCATAATACAAAATTCTCTTGAAGGGACTGACACTGTACTGTCTGAAAAGAATTTTCATTAATTCAAGATAAGATCATTGCTTCATTTGAAACAGTCTCTGATATTCTTCAAAATTAAGATTTTCAAATTAGCTATTATGACAACCATATTGGATGTGTGATCGGCCCTATTTTCATTTAAGACAAACTAGGCATATAGTTTGTCTTCAGTCGAAATCCTCATATCAATATGACTTTCCATATTTAGTTACCGAAAAGAATGAGTGCCAGAGTTGATAGAAAGTACGTCCGTACTCCAAACCATAATCCCTATAAAAACCCTACACAGCAAATTATTTCATATCAATAATCTAATCTGAGCCAGGGGAAAACACTTTAGCATACTGACATCATCAGCAGTCTGAGTGTGGTAAAAGTGCAAATAAGGCGTAATTTGGAACATCATCATCTCTTTCATCAGAGTCTACAATGACTTGGAAATTTCATAGAGATATTTCCGAAGTAGGCAAGATTTTGGCATACGAACATCCAGCTAGATACCTGTAAAACAAATTATTATAAAATGATAGGTGTGGACATATTGGCAATTTTATTTTTAATGTTAATGTTTTATCTACCTTGTAATTAAAAAAGAGAATTTCATTCAGTGTTACCAGCCTCAAACTATTTCCTACATTGGTGTTAGTAATGGCATTTCATCAGTCACTACAACATCAATGAAACTCTAATTGATAATATCATTCATGGACAGTTTAAAATCATCATTATTTACGTTTGTTGCTTTTTCTAGCATGTGATGTAAAGGCAAAGAACATCCCAAATGGACAAGGTAACAGGCACGAACATACATCAACAATACTTTGGCTCATCTCCGGAGAAGTTAATTCGGCACATTTGGTTAGGTTATACAATTTTGTTGGTGTTTTGGGGGTTTTATTACAAATCTGGCCCAGCAAGTATGGACCGTGACCGAAATCCAACAATATAAAATGCCTGCTATTTCACAGAGATGAGTATTATGCTTCAACTTTACAATGTCAATAGAGGCCTCTGATCAGACTATTTATATTGATTGAAGGCATGTGCCATACTCCAGTCAGACACTACTGAATTTCTGTTAACATTTCTCAATATACAGAAGACAGTCTTTTTAACCCAAAGTGATTAGTGGTGTTTCGTAATAACTTAAGATTTTGTCCCCACCTCCCTCCTCCACCCTTTCAGCCCCACCTACCACCTCCACCAGGCATTAATTATCCACCGAAAGTGATTAATCCACCAGTAAAGAAATGTCACTAACTGTACCCACTATTTATTGTTTTTATTCAATTTATCTGACACGAAATAAAATGATTTAAAATTTCAAGGCAATTTCCTAAAAGAAGCCATTTATTAGATTACCAAATCTGTCAGACTGATCTGTGTTGATACTGTAATGATACTGTTGTCCATGATATTTCATACTGTTATGATACTGTTGTCCATGATATGTGATACTGTTAATGCTGTTATATTGTTGTCCATGATATTTGATAATGCTGTGACACTGTTGTCCATGACATTTGACCACTATTATGATACTGTTATTCATGATATTCGGTACTGTTATGATGCAGTTGTCCATGATATTTGTGGAGGTTTTCTGGGCAGCTGTATTGAAGTGTTGATCAAAATACAGTTAATTACATAAATAAGATTGTATGTGTATGAGCCTTGATATATTTGCTGTCAGACCTAACTATTGAGACATAACTAGAAAGTGAAAGAGTATAAAACAGTAATAACTGTTCTTACTTTGCATCACAAGCCTAGATCCACTGTCTAATTATTATCAGGTCTATTTTATTAATATATGATTTCAATGAACTTTTTTCCTCAAATTCAACTTAGAATTAACACAAGAAAAAGATGAAGCTGGTTGGAAATGATGGAGATCGTTTGAAAAAGCTGGACTCTGGAAGTGAGTGTACCAGATAACTTTCTAGAAACTTGTCAATGACAATTATGAATAATTTCAATTCCTGTTGTTTATTTTTAAGTGAAACTTTTATTCAAATAAATTTTAATGAAAATGCGTTTTGAATGCAAAATCCATTCTTTAAAGGCACCAATTCCACATCCACAGAACATTAAGAAAGAAAACAGTTCCAGGACAGATACTGCTTGTAAGTAATTCTCTTTTCAAACAGCAGTCTGGCATCCAAAAGCTTTTCTTGCAACATGGATTGCCATACATGTTGGAGATTTTTCCTTTTGTGCTAGAGTGCTGTAGAGAAGTCAAACATAGATCAAAATTGCAACAAACTTTATCAAATCCTTGAAATATTTTGAGAGATTTGTAAATTCAAACTTCAACATCAGAATCAAGTACTCATTGTTGGAAAGTATGCAATGCAGAAAACAATTCTGCCTGCAACCAAAGGTTTTCTTCATCTTGGTCTTGTATGCAGCTCCCACCCTTACTTTTTACACTAAACATTAATTTACCACAATCTAGCCTTAATTGTACTTATTGGTTAAACCCCCCACACACACACACACACACTTACATACATACATGCATACATACATACATACATACATACATACATACATACATACATACATAGTTGTATGAGAACTAGAGCTGCAGTAAAGTTGGTAGGTCAACAGACACGTAATGCAATGGTCATTGGTTTATTATGGATCAGCTTCCTTGGCGAGACCTTGGGAAAGGCAGTAAACTTCCATTTCCACAACGTGATATGGCCAATAACATGTTAAAAGTGACATTAATACGAACCCCTATAAAAACTCGGAGAATGCTCTCATTATACTCTGCAACATGCATCATATGATCAATACAACCAATCTAATGAGGCAATATTGCACTGAATGCCCTAATTATCTTCAATTAGTCCCTGTTCTTTCACAGCTGAGCAAGTAAAACCCATTAGGTCAGATTTGCTGATTAGACACTTTATTTCCAGCTCTGTCAAGTGAAAAGTATGTAGGCAAGGTTATAATTTTAAATTTCTCATGGCTGCCAGATTGATAAATCTTTCAGGAATGTCACTTAATCTTGCTTAGCACTTACTTATCTGATAACTATGGCTAATGGAAGGGCTATCAGCATGCGCCTGGCGTGATAAGCTTGGATCACGTTACAGATGACCAATGGACCAGTTAGCATGTGTCTGACGTGAGTAGCATGGATCGTGCTACAGACGGCCAATGGAAGGGTTATCAGCATGTGCCTGGTGTGAGTAGCTTTGGTCATGCTACAGATGGCCAATGGAGAGGCTATCAACATGCGCCTGGTGTGATAAGCTTGGATCATGCTACAGATTGCCAATGGAAGGGCTATCAGCATGTGTCTGGCGTGAGTAGCATGGATAATGCTACTGATGGCCAATGGAAGAGCTATCAGCATGCGTCTGGTTGAGTAACTTGGATCATGCTGCAGATGGCCAATGGAAGGGCTATCAATATGTGCCTGGTGTGATAAGCTTGGATCATGCTACAGATGGACAATGGAAGGGCTATCAGCATGTGTCTGGTGTGATAAGCTTGGATCCTGTTACAGATGGCCAACGGAAGGGTTATCAACATGCACTTGGTGTGAGTAGCTTGTATCATGCTACAGATGGACAATGGAAGGGCTATCAGCATGTGTCTGGTGTGATAAGCTTGGATCCTGTTACAGATGGCCAACGGAAGGGCTATCAGCATGCATTTGGTGTGAGTAGCTTGGATCATGATACTGATGGCCAATGGAAAAGCCATCAGCATGTTCTTGGCGTGATAAGCTTGTATCATGCTACAGATGGACAATGGAAGGGCTATCAGCATGTGTCTGGTGTGAGTAGCTTGTATAATGCTACAGATGGACAATGGATGGGCTATCAGCATGCATTTGGTGTGAGTAGCTTGTATCATGCTACAGAAGGACAATGGAAGGGCTATCAGCATGTGTCTGGTGTGATAAGCTTGTATAATGCTACAGATGGACAATGGATGGGCTATCAGCATGTGTCTGGTGTGAAAAGCTTGTATCATGCTACAGATGGACAATGGAAGTGCTATCAGCATGTGTGTGATGTGATAAGCTTGTATAATACTACAGATGGACAATGGAAGGGCTATCAGCATGTGTGTGATGTGATAAGCTTGTATCATGCTACAGATGGACAATGGAAGTGCTATCAGCATGTGTGTGATGTGATAAGCTTGTATAATTCTACAGATGGACAATGGAAGGGCTATCAGCATGTGTGTGATGTGATAAACTTGTATCATGCTACAGATGGACAATGGAAGGGCTATCAGCATGTGTGTGATGTGATAAGCTTGTATCATGCTACAGATGGACAATGGAAGGGCTATCAGCATGTGTGTGATGTGATAAGCTTGTATCATGCTACAGAAGGACAATGGAAGGGCTATCAGCATATGTCTGGTGTGATAAGCTTGTATCATGCTACAGATGGACAATGGAAGGCTATCAGCATCAGCATAGTGTGAGTAGCTGGTAACAGATTGAGATTCAACATGGGAAACGGTTCCACAAGCTTTACTAAAATATATGAATATAATAACTTTCAGCTCAGATATCACATAAACTACAGCTTTGATTTTACTGAAATTATTAAGTTGTTTTTCTTTCAGGTCCTGTAATACATCTGTAAAACCTCAAATATTCTGATGGTGGAGGAAGGATTTTTTAATTTAAAGGAACAAAGGCATGGCTTTGAACAAATGTGAGAAATGTGCACTTTGCAGTAGTTTTCTAAAAATTGTACATTTCAATTAGTACTTATATTTAAGGAGTTGGGAAATGAATGTGCATATATATATATATATATATATATATATATATATATATATATATATATATATATATATATATGGTGTTATACCGATATCCTTTATAATGGGATCCATGGGCATAACCGTCTTTTATTACATACTCATTTAATGTAACATACTCATTTAATGGCTGATCTGTTCGATACAGAAGCTCGATCTGTAATTCCGTATCGCACACCTAAAATTTCCATATTGCACATTCAGCCTGGAACTACTTTTACAAGTTAAAATATATGAATAATATTCCACTTATAAAAATTTGGGAATGATTTAGTGCCATACATTTTAAATTATTCCAAAACACATGTATTTAATTTTAAGAAATGCAGTTACATTCGGTGAAAATGGCTGCTTTTGGTGCTGGGGATAATGGGAGCGTACCGTAAGTAGAGAAGGACAGTTTATGTGCATTTTATGGTATCTAGGCCGAGAAATAAGAGTTCGTTGAGATGGACGACAATATCTTGGACAAAATGTTTTAGTACTCAGATGAATCTGGTGTGGAAAGTGAGATTAAACGAGAGAGAGAGAGAGAGAGAGAGAGAGAGAGAGAGAGAGAGAGAGAGAGTTGTTGTAGGGTTTAACGCCATTTTCAGCACAAGATAGGCTATACATGGCGGCCAGTATAACTGGTGGAGGAAGAACCAGGGAAAAGCCTGAAAAGAACCATCGACCCACGAGAACCTACTGGTAAGCTTTCTCACGTACCCACATTGGCCGAGCCCAAGACTCGACGCCACGCAGACAGACGTGAGATAGCTGTGATCCGTAACGGTGAGCGCTTTAGAACACTCGGTCACTCGGAGCCGAGAGAGAGAGAGAGAGAGAGAGAGAGAGAGAGAGAGAGTAAGTATTTGGCCGCTGAAATCTTCTACAGATTTTTTTTGTTTTTGCAATTCCAGACAAATTAAGAAAGATTCATGGAATCATGTCAGGATTCAATACATGGTCATAAATGCCCCAAGTTTGGACTAAACCTTACCTCATGTTTATTTCCCAAGAGACATTCCACAATGAAAATCATCTATAATACCAAGTTAGCTAAAATCCATTTCAGCTGCAGACTTTCAAAAATATGGTCTACTGAATTATATTTTTTAAGAAGCAAGTTTAGGTGGAGTGACTTACGATTTATCTTTTAAAGTACGGAGGAATCGAATTTGCTTAGCAAAACTGAGGATAAAGCTGACAAACATTTGCAACATAAAGGAGGACGTATCAGACAGCAGTAGCTGTTTGACTGTGACCCAAATTAGAAGTAATACATCCGTTATGTACAGCGTTAGTGGGATCGCTGGGGTACAATAAGGGAAGATAATGTTTTCGTTTATATTCTTACGACTGTTAAAGTGCAAAGTAAGGAGAAGAAAACAGATCAATACTGCATTATTGCTTATAATTTTCTTTTTAAAATATATTCAAAATGAATACTAAAAATCTAGTGCGTATGTTAAAAAGAGACCGAATCTGAAAAGAGACCAAATCTAAAAAGTGACCGAATCTTTGATTTCTTACTGTTATGCTTCAAGTATCACTTTAAGTTCAATGCATCAACACTTTCTTGTGTTAATTGAAAACATAAAAATAAGGAATATACTGTAATGTAAACAAATCAGATTTTCTTCATGAAACTATTTAATTATTATTAGTCTATAACATTTGGCCTCAAATTTGTTTTGAAGTAGAGTATCCCTTCAGTAAGAAGAGTGTAAGAAAAGGGGCCATTATTGGTCTAAAACCCATGTTCCATCTGAGAGGTTTCATTCATATGTCAAATAAAAAAATAAAAAAATCAAAGCTAAATAGTAAATATATATTTGTAATGCAACAGACTGAAGATACAGCTGCTACAGTATTTATATATGCTTAGACCCGGCGACATACGTGTATATTTCGAGGGCCGTAAAATATCTTTAATAAAAAGCCAAATGCCTAATTCATTTTTTAAAATAATATATATTTAAATTGGTAAAAGAATGTTTGAATAAAAAGATATATGTAACAAATGCAAAACCACATATGTATTTTGTTCCTAGTCGGGGGAAAGAAATCGTTTGATACAGCGTTGGAACATAGTCTCGACTGAGATCTCGACATTTCTACGCCGTATCAAACTCAACCCTCTCGGAACAAAACACGTAAATAGTTTTGCCTATATATCAGATAAAATGTAATACTAAGGTACTTATTAATGGGATCCATGACCATACCCGTGTTGTATCAAGGACAGTGATATACTGAGATGTTTCATAATGGAATTCATGGTTGCATATGTGTTATATCAGGGACAGTATTATATTGAAATGTTCTGCAGTAACGGACTAATCGAGTAACTTCAGGTAATAAAATGTGTTTAAACTGATGTTGCATAGGAAATTTGATAAGGATCAATTTATTACACAAATTGGGAAATAAACTGCATACGGAACACTTTCATTGGGAAATTTCATATCCGATATTTAAAAAGCTGATTTCTTCTTTCCTGTGGTAACAAATGTATTAAAATGATAACTGCATGTACACTTTATTGCAAAGATTAAGGTAAGAAAAGTGGCTAATTGGATAATCAAATGAAAATATTTCTGTTTACGTCTTTATGGTCGTAATCTAAGTAACAGAAAAGACTGAAAACCAATAAGTTTTGTAAACTTCAAAACATAATTTATTTCACTAAAATAGAAAGTTAAAAATTTAAAAGAACTGATCGTGTGGTGAATGAAATTCTAAACAGTCCTAAAATATATATCCCAAGTCCAAAAGTATCAAGTAATCCAAGTGAGTTCCAGTGGTAATCCAAATGAAGTTAAATATTGTACTGAGATGCTAATAGTCTTGAAGCATCTCAATGAGATAATCCAAAATGTCTCTTAATGAATTCACAGTAATTCCAGTGAATAACTAAAATGAATCCACATAACTGATCACAACTATTTGTCTCTTCTAAGACTGATATTAACGTTAGAAATAACTAATTTCCAGTGACTCATCTTTTATATCAAAAAGTGAGAAGCATTACGAAGAGCAGAAAGAGGGTCTGGAATGAATCATTTTGAAATCACTCTTGCTAATAAGGTCGAGTACTTTAGCAGCGAGCCAATCAGGAATTAGGTCAGCTGGATTTCCCTTGGGGAATCCCATGATCTGTATTGAACGCATAAACATGTTTACTTCAGTAAAAGCACATTTCTCTGTCCTTGAAACGATGACTGTGTTTACAATTAATGACCTCAACTTACGGTACAAACCTACAACTATACAGAATATTAGTATTGAATGTGTTAATTAGTAAATAGTCCTTTCAATCAAAAATCATGAACATTACCACACATAATATAGATATGCATAACAATCTCAAAATTTATTTTCTCCTTCACTGTTTCAGAGATTTAAAAAGTATGTATTTAGATTGGTGCTGAAAACGAAAAACTTCTATGTTCAAAAATAGATCTTTAAAGCAATGCTGAAGAGACGGTTTTAATTCAAATTTGAATTTTTTCTGACAAAATTAAAAAGGCTGTGAACCTTGTTTTCCTAAATATTATAGAATATATATATATATATATATATATATATATATATATATATATATATATATATATATATATATATATATATATATATATATATATGGGTTATTGTTTTACGTATGGCGTGCAAATAAAAATTGCTTGTGTGTTAGTTTTAAAATTCTTTTTCATTTTAATTTTGTTTCATTACATTTTATTGTAATGATAATTTTCATTGGATTTAAGTCTCTTTTCGGACAATTGGCTTGACCCGATTAAATTATCTGATTTCTTCAGCACTATTTTTAGTTCACAGTTTTTGCAAACATCGAGTGATAACGATTGGCTATTTCCAAGGTCATTTCGGCCCGCATGTTAACTGGATTGTAAACAGTCTTTTTCTTAATATATTTTCAGTGTGAGAATTTGATTCTTAGATAGAGCTATTCTTGCATACGTGATAAATGGCATTTTTTTAATTTTATTGCGCTGTTCAAATTAGTAAATCACGTAGCCTATCACGTGAGCTACCATGTGATCTAAAATCGCGGCTTTAAACAGACGCTCTGTAGTAGATTTAGTCAATCGTATGTCCACACCTTGAAGGTACAAGGTGTTTATCTTGTTGAAGCCAGATTGATTTTGAAGTTCATTTGTTTTTGGAATTTAATAATTTATTCTCTAGAAAACTAAACAAGTGCTTTATATTAATAAAAGTTCTGAGAGAAAAAAATTCACTGGAAATTTATTCTGGAGTTTAACGGAAACATTATAAACTGTGATTCAATCGAGGATCTGTTACCACCAGTACAACGACCTAATCTGACGTCATCGCCTCCATATTGGAATTTCATCGAGATTCGAACCCGGATTCTATAAGAACTGTTTAGTGATAGGACTTGTATTTTTCAATCTTAGGATTAAATTTTAGATTATATTCACAAACCGTAAGTCCTATTTCCAATTATTACATTGTTTTCTAGGGAAAAAAAAATTATTTTGTTAAAATATACAAAGCTTGTTGGCTTCACTCTATTCTCTTGTTATTTTTGTACGAGCCTACACGTAACAATATATATATATATATATATATATATATATATATATATATATAGTATATATAAGTAAGTATATATATATATATATATATATATATATATATATATATATATATATAAAATGTAAAATATGTGTCATTTACCAACTATATAGGAACAAATGAAATGTATCAAGGATTTTTCATAAATTGCTTTAATTTAAAAATATACAAATTTTAAAAGTTAGTTACAGTATATTCAAAGATTTAATTCTTAAATGTATACCCCTAAATAATTAGATGTAGCATTAAAGTAAAACCTCTTTTTATGAAAAATGTGTAACATGGTTGACTGGAACATCTACTAAACTATGAAATAAAAATATTAAATGCATTCATGTTTAAATGTGGGAAAGATATCTTAGTACAATATTTTAAAAGCTTTTAATTGTCAAAACTTGCAGATGTTCTTTTCGTTACAATGAAATGCCATGTGTGGTAAATGGAGGTATAGATTTTATAATCAAATGTATGAAGAATTATTTCATCTGCAACACGGAACATGTAATTGTGATTATAAATTATCAAAGGAAACCTCATGATTCTGTATAACCTACAGATTATCAATGGAGTCATCAACCAAATGTACAGTTTTATAACCTGAAGTCTATCACTGGAGTCATCAACCAAATGTACAGTTTTATACTCTGAAGTTTATCACTGGAGTCATCAACCAAATGCAGTTTTATAACCTGAAGGTTATCACCGGAGTCATCAACCAAATGTACAGTTTTATAACCTATAGGTTATCACTGGAGTCATCAATCAATTGTACATTTTGTTTGCAAATTATACGTTAATTACTTGAGTCATCAATAATAATAATAATAATGATAATAATGATAATAATGAGTTTGTTTCAAACTGGTAACAGAATTAGTTGCAAAGCACTAATCTTTGTGGCCATTATGCATTCGTACAGGGTACTTAGTTGCGCGCGGACACTAATGATTAAAAAACAAAGAAAAACACTGATAATAAGCTAAATGTATATATGGACATATTAAAATAAAAACTAATAAGCTAAATGTATATATGGACATATTAAAATAAAAACTAATAAGAACGTGTTCCAGTTAGGTACATTGTGCATATACAGTACAAGAATGGTGAGAAAAGAAAGTTGAAGATTTGAGAATTTGTTCTTTAAGTTGCAATGTATTTGTGAAATCAAGTACATTCCATATTTCATCCATTGAATTAGATTGTACTTTCTATGCTTTTATGTTAATTTACTTGTGAATTCTGTTCCACATTAGTGGCCCGAGTATCGAAAACGTTTACTAACAAATTCTTCATTTGGTTTTGAAATAAATATATGATTAGCTGAAATTGATCTTAAATAGAGAATGTTGCCTATTTTCAAGCATTAAAAAGTTCTTTGAGATATAATGGGGCCATATTGTTTTAAACTTTGTACTTCAACCTAGCCTTTCTCAGAATTATTCATTCACTGACTGTTAATATTTTAATATCGTCCAATGCTTTTGGGATGTTTTCAGCATTATTTAGGCTGAATAGGTCTGTAAGCTATTTTTACAAGTGGACTAATGTACAAATATTTGTGTCAGAAGTGTTTTCCCAGATAACATTAGTCTATGGTTGTATACAGCTTGACTAATATACGAACCTATGTTTAGTTGATAGATATGGATTTATCTTGCTTAACGACCTTAGGCCATGAACTGGCCTTATGACATAGGACTAGAATATGTTCATTCTATTGCAAGTTGTTATCAACCATTACCCCAAGGAATTTGTCATCGGTAACAATTCATTGACAATCACCTTTTCCATTCGACGATAGACATCATGTGGAGATGTGCTCACCGCCCTTTTGAAAAGGAATTAACCTGGATGAAATCAAATCCGTAGCACCCAGGTAGGAGATGTGTGCGTAGTATGGTGTGATGTGTCGTGATATAGATTTTTAACGTAGCTTTAACAATTGTTCAGTCATATCGCTACGATGTCTGCAGTGTGACAGTTTATAGTGATGTCTAGCATTGGGGCATCATGCCGCAGACATGTGGCATGATGTCCCACCCAGTCACATTATCCAGACACCAGGCCGACCAGTCCTAACACTAACCTCTTAATGCTGATCGCCAAGTGAGGCAGCTGTTAGTACCATTTTGTGAAGTCTTTGGTATGACTCGGCCGGGGTTCGAACCCGCGACCTCCCGCATACGAGGCGGACGCTCTAACCACTAGGCCACCGGAGCGGTAATATGCGTAATATGGATTTTTAACGTAACTGCAATACTTTTCAGTCATATCGCTACAATGTTGGTAGTATAGCAGTTTATTGTGATGTCAAGCACTGAGGCATCATGCTACAAACATGTAGCATCATGTCCCACCCAGTCACATTATCCTGACACCAAAGTGACCCAGTCCTAACACTAAGCTATTAATGCTGAGCGCCAAGCGAGGCAACTGCTAGTACCATTTTTATAAGTCTTTGGTACGACTTGGCCGGGCCGGGGTCCTAACACGCGTACTCCCACATCCGAGGTGGACGCTCTAACCACTTTGGTCACCGAAGCGATCCCATCTATTAAATATACATATGCGACATCTATAAATACATATGTGCGATATATGTATTGAGTAGGCATTGTGATCAGTGACCAAATTTTGCTGACGATTGGAATTATTTGAGCAAATCTCAGCATATGTAGACATACAAGTAAACAAAAACAACAAAAAAAAAAAAAAAAAAAAAAAAACACGGAGCTACTGTGTGACCTACGCCATTCTCCATTCACTTAATGCACATGTTAGAATTCAAAGCAGATTTATAATAGATATACAAATGTTATAACTGACTTTTCTCCAGAATGTTTGCAACTGCAGTAGAATACCAATTATCCTTCTAACAAATTATGCATCCTGTACAGGTGACAAATCATACATATTATTTGTCTGTACAGATGGCAAATCATACATATAGTTATCTGTACATATGACAAATCATGCATATTGTTTATCAGTACAGATGACAAATCTTACACATTGTTTATCTGTGTAGACTTTCTACAACATTCCCAGTAAACTTAAATCCATAACTGATTAAAGACAGAGTATCCAGAAATGATCAGTGATTTAATGTCATGTGCTTATGGTTATCCCCAGGGTAATTATATACTTTAGTATCCAAAACATTGTACTTAGCATTCTGTTACAGTAGGAATAATTCCACATGCATTCCTTCCTTGTCAATGAAGCATAGGCTGTAGGGGTATTTGATAGAATAATGATTGAACTTACCTTCCCCGCTCGCATCAAAAGAAATTTTCCGATCAGAATGATTAACTCCCATATTTGTCCTGTGTCAGCATTGTAAAGTTCAACACAATCCTGATAATTTGCCTACAAGTCCAGTTTGGTTTGTATGCTCTGTTCACAAGCCTCGTAATCAGCGATGATCACAACTGGCTCATCAAAGCGCTGAAACAGAACACCATACAACTGTAATTCAATAGCATTTTGCAAAGTATTAAATCTTTTGTACAACATTTATTTTTGCTCGCAATAAAAAGTTATATTAAGTGCTCACTCCTGGACCCTCAAGGTATAAAGTCCAAACGACTGGCAGAAATCGCCCACTTCATATGGCAGCCGGTAACCTTTGCATGCGCCAACTCAGGAAATGAACCCGAGATGGCAAACACACAAAACAAGTATATTAACAGTGTCTTATACAGTTGCCTCCCCCGTCGCATTGATCCAAGCATCTGATGTGTCTACGCAAAGAGGGAAAACGTATAATAAATTATCATAATACATACATTTTCTGCAATAAAAAAAACAACAACAAAAAAAAAACAAAACTGTGTTCTTGGTTTAATATAGGCCATTGATTCTCTCAGGAAATGACACAATCAGATATGTTCAATTGTGGTTGAAGCAGCAATCCTAATGGTTCTCGATTCTGGATGAATACATTGGGTGCTGTAGATCTGTAGATACATATAAAATAGCCATTTTGCGGTGTGACTTTCATACATAACTAGAGATAACTACATATTCTACAAAAAAGGGTACGTTTATCATGTATATGTTAGTCTATACAACCGTAAATAAACCTGATGTTTGAATCTCTATACTTTTACATCATTTTTCTTTTCCTACACACGTAAATGACCAAGCTTTCGTTTTGATTCAGCTTCCGAGCTATCCTGCACACGTAACTGACCATAGCCTTCGTGTATATTCGACTTCCGAGCTATACTCCAAAATCCAAAGAAGACTGGGTAAAACGACATGTAAATATATCCAAAATAAAATGCAAAAAAAAAAAATAGCAACCTTTAAAAATAAGTTAGTATTTGAAGTTGATGAGTCTACGTCTGGACATACATTCTTACCGAGGCTAAAGTGATTGATGTGTATCCCTGTCGTCAAGGCATGCTACACAGAAATTAAACCTTACTAAAACGAACTTTGACAGTTGTTTATTCCGCAAATTAGTTTAGGTGTATAATATGAACGATCCAACATTATCAGCATTTACTTCACTATAATGTTCGTAACTAAGGGATTTCATCATAAGCTGTGATTTCCTGAGCAAAGGGATACCAACCAATGCATGTATAATTTCTTCTCAATATACAAAACGGCATTTCCTCTTTTCTTAACATTCGGTTCCTGTATTGTTTTAGCTGCTTGATTTTAGGGCTGCAGTTTGCTCCATTGGTGTATTTTATTTGACTGCCCACGGCAAAAATGGAGTGATCCCCGCAAAAAGAGGAATATTCCGGCTTAAGCAGAAGTTAAACCGTATGTCGTATATCTGAACTAGAGTTTGAGCTAATATGGATTCTAGACATTATCATTTGTAAAATTCTCATGGAAAATCAGCGCCGTGCATAATTTGCTGACCATGCGTGTAGGCTGCCGTGGTGGTATGTCCCTGGTCAGGGCACACACAAGGCCTGGGTACGAAATAATTTACTTTTGTTGCTGTGCCATTAAATACTAAACCTTAAACGAACATGACCCTCTACAGAGTAAAAGACCCACATACAGCTATATTTAGCAACTTCTGTTTTACTACTTTAAATCAGGAATCTAATAATGAAAGCATGCCAAGAACTTGCTACTAGAAGAAAAATGGAAGACTGTATTTGTGTCCAATTAATTTTTGCTAACATTAGTTCGAACTGGGGAAAAATATAGTTCGACCTAAGTAACATGTCCTTTTGACTTTCCTGACGGATATTTCATAACGGCTCTGCTCCACACAAGGAAAGGGTTTTGTAGTACATGCATCATATGAGCATAGTATGGCAGAAATTAAGTCGCTCATATAAACCATGTGCAGTGCATGATTTTCGCTAAACATGTCCATCAACTGGACAAGGCCTAATAAACTATTCCAGAGCCAAGGTGCCCCAGTAGTCTAACGTGCTCGGCTTTACGCATAATTTAAACATCTCACCTCTGTCCAAGTGAGTTCGAGTCTCGGCTCGACTAAGGTGTGTATGTGAGAAAGCTTGCCAGTAGCTTTCCATGGGTCGTTGGTTCTTCCACCATCAAATATACTGGTTGCTGTGTATATCCTTTCATATGCTGAAAATGCGCGTTAAACCTCCACAAGCCAAGTCTTTAAACTATTCAAATGAAAGGATAAAACGTGCAGGCTATGTAGGTTGATGTACACACACATTTGAGAAAACTATCTTCTTCATCTGACATATGTGAAATAGCTGAACGACATTTTGTATATAAATCCCAATTATTGAACTAATGTTCATTTCAACCTAATTACCAACATACAATTTATAATTGATTTCATCTTGATCAATTAAGGTGTTACAAACTGATGTGTATCTACACCAAAGCATGAGGTCATACGACAGGTAAACACTTACAGTTTGCCTCATCACTGTCACGTCCTGTTTCAATCTTCTATTGTAAAGCAATCCAGTGATCACAGTGATCTATTTTGTATTTTCCTCAGCCTTTGTCTTGTTCGCACTTTCACTCTGTGTTGCTCAAACAGTACAAAGTGTAAGGTCTAACCATCGCTCACTAGTCATGTAAGTTGATCGCGGAAATCCTGTTTGAAACCGCCGAATGGTGTATTTAGAAAACGGGGCGGAGCAAACAAACACTTTTTACGACCAGCAGAAACTTTTTGAAGAATTCTTACGAAACGTCTGTTTTCAATACTAAAATTAAACTTTCCTAATCTTTTATCAGTAGCTGAATAACATAAATCAAATATTCCTTTTCGGGTACAAAACGTACAGCTGATTGCTCAGTAAGTCCTATAAAAATCAGACCTCGAACTTTGTTGGTGGTCTTCATCTTAAAGGCACCCTTCAGTGCTAAACTCCTGGTGAAGAAGCTGAAATGGAACCACGACAGCATCATATCAATTCAAGTATTCCCGACTACAGCCTATTTTCTTCCCAACAGCTTAACTGTCATGCTTTTATGCAACAGCTTATTCGGCCCACTGCATACAGCTTATATAAGTTTATTTGTCGCAACACATCTCATTTTTACAACTTTGTCCCACTATAGCTTATTTGTCCCACTATAGCTTATTTGTCACGTAATATTTTATTTGCCCCACTACAGCTTGTATATCC
The DNA here is from genome assembly GCA_016617855.1 of Megalonaias nervosa. Lineage (NCBI taxonomy): Eukaryota > Metazoa > Mollusca > Bivalvia > Unionida > Unionidae > Megalonaias > Megalonaias nervosa. The sequence goes on along the minus strand of JAECUM010012507.1, from coordinate 13,523 downwards.
AAAAAGAGCTTTGTAGCTCCAATACAGTTTATTATTCCTATAGCATATTTGCAATATTAAACTCTTTTGCCCCCCCAAAAAGCCGTCGCAGAACAGCTTATTTTGCACCACAACCGTTTAACCTAATCCATGTATTGTCCCACAAGAGCTTATTTGTCCCACATGAGCTTACTTAGAACTTATTTGTCCCACTACAGTTTATCTACCCTACTAAAACTTATTTGCAGCACTACATCTTGTGATACTACAGCTTATTCTTCCATAACAGCTGTTTACCCCACAACATTTCATTGCTCTCTGCAACAGCTTATTTGTCCTATAACAGCTAATTTATGGCAGTACATCTTTTTAGTCCCGCTACACTCTTTGTGTCCTTCTACAACTTAATCTGTAGTGTTCAAAAGACACTTTACGAACACTGTTCATCTCACCTTGTTAAGGTGAGCTTTGTAATCATAATCTTAATCTTGCTAGATTGTGCTTATAAATGTAGCAAGACGCCGAACAATGTTCAAGAACTAATTCAAGAATTCTAATCTTAGAGAAATGTCAAAAGCCAGCCTTGCTATAGCTAAAAGTTCAGTAATTTGAGCAATTATCTGACAGACCAAGATTATATGTAAGAGTATTGGCTTTGTATTATTAGTATTGTTTATGAGGAAAGTACTTTTAGAGAAAAAGAAGTATTGATCATAAATAGTAGTCATTTCTCCTTTGTGAAATTACTCCCAGCCAGACAATCACTTAGCCGTCCTCACATGTATGCAGTGTACACCCGTTCGAGTGGTATGTCTTACTGTCACAAGACGATAAGGTGTGCAGTTTGTTTTTTTATACAAAAGAAGTGGATAACTTTCAATGAGGTGTTGCCTTTTCTCAAAATGACACAAATTCGTCATTTTTACACTGAAAAGCTTTTCTTTTTTTCTGGAAAAATGGGGTTGGGGTTTTATTAAACCTTACGAGGCCCCTGGTGACATTAAGGGATATATCCAATGAAATTCTGATGATAATAGCCTGCATTCAATTGGGAAATAAAGTTTTCTGTATTTATTCTACAACTATAAGATATTCTATCTTCTATTAAAGAATATGAAACGACAACGTGGAGTTACAGCGTGTGTTTTTGATATCAGAAGTCGGAAATCGGCAGATCAATGTAAAAAGACAAATGCTCCGTTGGATGATAAGATGATAGTGACGACAAATGCTCCGTTGGATGATAAGATGATAGTGACGACAAATGCTCCGTTGGATGATAAAATGATAGTGACGACAAATGCTCCGTTGGATGATAAGATGATAGTGACATACTGACTTGGTTCCTATGGCTGACGGATTCTTTAAATATCAGTATGCTTTGAATCCAACATTCCTCATATATATAATCCTATGTATTGGTTTTCCTTCTCGTGATAATGTACATACAGATACCGAACTGGCGGATTAAAGGAAAGAAAACCAATCAATCATACTAAAATGGTATAAGCTAGCGAAGCGCACGTGTATGCATTGTATTTCATATTTTAACGGTACAAAGCTGTCATTGTCCGTAAATATGATTTTGTTTTTTAAAAAATCACAACTTCTTAATGAAGCAGGATAAATAAAATGCATTGACAAACATATTTCAAATTTTGCGTGGAAAAATACGTACATCTGATTTATTTAATGATCTCATTTTCTGTGGATAACTAAATTATAATCAAGTGTTGTCTTAAAAATGTCAAGTCTATTTTAAAGAGATGATGAAATGATTCATAATTTTGTAAACTGATTATTTGTAAAGATTATTTTTTATATAATTAATCCCTTGAACTATTTACTACATTTGAATCCTACGTAATATTTTGGCAGAATAGTACCAAAACAGTATCACATCTGACCAATATTAAGTTATCAACGTCTATAGTTGGGGCAATTTCATCCAATTTCGGCTATCCAGCCTTCTTTTAATTGATTACTGAACGTAATGATTGTGTTTCATATAATGACTTTAGTTGTATCTGGTTACAGTTAGAACATTTGGTACATGTAACAGTCTTTCTTTCCCTCAACGGGTTTTGAATCTTTTATAGTTCTATGCCAAATCATAGACTTAACAGCTTCTGTAGTTATAAGCCTAATAATGGATTTCACAGCTTTTATAGCTATATGCCTAATAATGGATTTCATAGCTTTTATAGCTATATGCCAAATAATGGATTTCACAGCTTTTATAGCTATATGCTTAATAATGGATTTCACCGCTTTTATAGCTATAAGCTTAATAATGGATTTCACCGCTTTTATAGCTATAAGCCTAATAATGGATTTTGCCGCTTTTATAGCTATTTGCCTAATAATGGATTTCACAGCTTTTATAGCTATATTCCAAAATATGGATTTCACAGCTTTTATAGCTATATGCCTAATAATGGATTTCACAGCTTTTATAGTTATATGCCTAATAATGGATTTCACAGCTTTTATAGCTATATGCCTAATTATGGATTGTACAGCTTTTATAGATATATGCTTAATAACTGAACAGTGTTACGAGTCTATGGTTTTATCATAAGTAACAGAAAAGAGTGAAAGACAAGCTTTGTAAAATTTAACAAATAATTTATTTCCCTAGAATTCAAAGTGAAAATGAGGAAAAAAGAGAACTTACGGTATTGCGAATTAAATCCCAAAATAATCCAAGAATTACAGACACAAGTCCTAGTAATTTAAAGTCCGGAATAAAATTCAGTAAAAGTCCAGAAAAAGCCAAAAACTGAAGTCGATGACGTGTCTGTGGTAGTTATTACAGTGTTCACGTATCAACAGTCTTTTGTTGAATCACAGAAATACATTTCCATGTTTGAATCTACTATAAATTTCAGTGAATGTCTTTATCCAAGAATTTTATCAGAGCACTTTTGTATTTCCAGAGAAAATAATCACCTGAATTCAGTAATTTGAACGAAAAAATATTCCAGCCCAAAACTCCTGGTCACAACCTGTAATACAACTTAAAAGTGCTAGATGTTAACGCACGAATAACCAAGTCCTCACAATTACAAGATTATATAGTTCTCTCCTTGACCTCAGGTTACAATTAGCATTTTCTATTAAAAAAAAAAAATACCTAATAGAAAATAACCTTCTAGAAGGATCCTGATATTTACAAAATCAAAACCATAACCTGCAAAATTCACTAAGGAAAGTCCAAAACACTGATCCAAATAGACATATTTACTTCTTCCATTAATAAAAACTTTGATATTAAGCTCATAAACATAGAGAATAATTTAGCTATATAATAGTTGTTGACATAAAATGAAATAAACAAATTTTAAAAAAGTCAATCAGGTCAAGCAGAAATGAACTCAGTTTTTGTAAAAAGGTCAAGTCCAGCATACAATGTTACATTACAATAGCATGTAATGAAATAAATTTTTAAAAAAATTAACAAATAAACAAATTAAATTAAACATACATAACAACACAAATATGCCTAATACTAGATTTTTCAGATCTTATAGCTATATGCCAATAATGGATTTCACGGATTATATAGCTTCAGGCCTAATAACTGAACAGAATTGTGATCTTTGTTTACTTGCTCGTTTTTAATCTGATCATCAAAAAATTAAGTTATGCACTGAATTTGGTGATATTAAAAAAAGGAGACAAAGGTGCATTTAAAGCGAACATTTTTTAGACTTTAAACATCTTCCAGTTTATATCATACAACTTCTAATTTGGGCTTATACATGGTTTAATTGGAAAACTAATATAAATGAATAAATCTGGCTTCATGCAGAAGATTTTGGAAGGTGTTGTGGAAAATAAATACAGGGATTTATATTTGGACGCGAGAAAGAAACTTGACAAACACGTTTTGTTCTTGTACATGTAGTTAACAGCCATGTTCACAGCAGCTGAATTCGATAGGTTTGGAAATTTTGAGGTAGATATAAACTTTTACTAAAACGTAATAACACTTGCACTTCATTTAAAATATGTCCTTAAGCTATGATTCAGATCTAAGTTGATCATTAATATCCAAAACAGAATATCCACTACACTTTTGCCACACCGACAACTTGAAAACGGAAATAGGTTATGGGTAAAATGTTAGATTTTAAAGAAGGATATGAGACAAAAACTGCAAAAATATCAAAATACCAATAATGAATACTTTATTTACTTTTATTACATTTCACTTAGTGAAAATAGCTACCTTTTCTGCTGTATTTAGCGATTTAATTATATCTCTCTTGTTGACGAATATCTTTATTTTTATGTCAACACAATGCAGGTGTACTCAAAGAATCTAAGCGTCATTACACACGCTTAAAAAAGCTTTACAAAGAATGTATATATTTTCAGTTTCCTGATAAACGCCATACTAATATAGATGGTTTGCAAGATGTAGGAATATACGCTACCGAAATAACAATGGAATGTTTACACATTTCTACTCATTCGATACGAAGATATGGGAATGTAATCCATCGCCGCTATGAAATGTAGTGTGCCGTAGAAAAGTGGTAAATGTACATTTCTTTCCTATCTGAAGTTTGCAAGCCAAGAATATTCAAATAATAGTTAACCTCATTTTCACAACAGAGGAGGGATGAGCACTTTTTGAAGCAAGCAACAAAATCGTTGTTCACAACTGGGTGCAACGATTACTAAGAAATTGTAGTATACAGAAAACAGCCCTATTCGATGGTGGATGGGCATCATTTTAAAAAAAGAAAAGAAAGGTATTTGAGCAAAAATGTCTCTCTCAAAGTGAGCACAATTTTATTGAGTGCTTTCTGATATTCGTATTTAATCGTGGGTCAGCATATCTTCTACAGACATGATGGGCCTTCGTTTTGGGATGATTCTGAAAACTTTGATTAAATGATTTGAGCGTTGTTAAGAGAAGCAAGTTATAAGTTTTTAGGTTTTTAGTACTGGCAGCCATATTTGATAACGGAACAGTAAATCTAAATGTTGTTATACAAAGGTGTTTCTATCAATTTTGTTCAATTTTCTTGAGCATCTTTTTCAAATCAAATCGGTCATTAGAGGAATTTCAATTTTAAGTAATGACAGCGATAATTGATGGTAGATTGACATAAAATGTACAAAACTGAAATGCTTAACATGTAATGATGCTTACTGTCAAATTTGGTTGAAACTGGTCAAGAGATTTTAAGAACAATAATGGAGATGTACGCATAACCATACCATAATGGAGATGTACACATAACCATAAGCTCACGTGGCCTTAGGTCAGGTGAGCAAAAAGTTGAAAAATGATGATCATTTGGTAATTTCTAAAGAAAACAAGGTACACTTGAAATAATGGCAAATGACAAAGACAAATGAGGCAAGGAAAAGCTGGTATTATGTTATTATATTATAAAATGCATTAATAGGACTCAGCTGTGAATCAGACAAAGCTTAAATTAAACATTTTGGGAGTCTATTTTCAAATTATATAGTTTTGGACCAGCTGACTTCAATAACAGATGAACCAGATATGATCCAAGTTTCAAATACAACCATCTTATCACTGGCTACTGACTGACCAACTGTCAGCTTTGACCAATAATAATCAATGAACAAATTTATATAACTGTAAATGCGAACTAGACAGTGTACATGGTACTTCCAAGGGCATCGAATCAGTAATAACAAAATATATCATAACAAATGAAACTCGAAACAAATGATAAACTGAGCTGGTTTATAGCTATGAATGAAAACACATGTGCTTTAGACAATGAGCCAGCCTACAGCAATGAATGAAGTATATTTGCTTTAGACCAGGGGTCTCACATTCGAATCACCGAGTGGGCCACATGAGGACTAGTAGATTGGACCGAGGGCCGCATAAACCATTAATACAGCGAAAGCGGCTCATATAAAGGGTAGCAAGTTGAAATCTTGGAAACAAGAAGTAAGCGATGTAACATTTGCTTCTTTTTTATCAAAATTGGCTGGCTGTGAAAAGAAATAAAAATGGATTATTCATTATTTTACAAATTCCGGGTGACGTAGCAGGCCGTAGGAAATAACTCCACAGGTCGCGTGCTTGAGACCCCTCTTTCGATACTGAGCTGGCCTACCACTATGCATAAATACATTTGTTTAAACACTTCCATAACAATTTTTATTATTACACTTTGATACTGTTTGCTTGGAATATAGTGAAAACTGGTACTTACATTCAACGTTCCGACTAATATTTATCCTGTGTGAGCGGAATTTTGAAACTGCCGCGCGGCATTTTCTAATGAGCTGCGCGGCCGCAGCCGCGCACCTTAGAGGGAACATTGCTTACATTAAACCAACAATTTTAGCCAAAAGCAGTTGTTTGCAACACGTTCACAAACATGCTATTAAACAAGTCATAACATTTTAGCACAATTATTTCAACATATTTGTAATACTAAAATGTAACAAAAAGTTAATTGTTAATGCTGCATTTTTATTCTTTATAATACATATTTGAAAGATGGGATTTTACATTTTAAAAGAACCAAACATCACGTGCATGCTATTGTATCTTTGGTCAAGTGAAATTAGTATATCAGAATGACGTAAATAATTATTCATTCATGTGTTTAGTTCAGTCTATGGAATCATTTACTGTTGTTTTTAGATATGATATGAGAGGAATCATTTATTTAAATTATTCATTAAAATGAATAAGAAACGTTCATTTACTTCTTGGACTAAACACTACTTGGGATTATTGTTAATTCATTCAAAGACAAAGTCGATCTGGATTATATCACTGTTATACATCAAGACTATTGGTATATTAACACATTCAAGACTATTGATACATCACGACATTCAATATTGGAATTCATTCAGAACATTCTGAGGAAGTACGTTTAGGATTATTTGGAATTTAATTAACAATATAGTATCTTACGAAATTTCACTTTGAATTATAGGGAAAGAAATTGTTTGTTTAATTTTGCAAAACATTCATTTCTCTTATTTCTGTTACTTACTTTAAGACCATAGAGTCGTAACACATTCCCATTCAGAAACTTGAATAGCAATCCTTCCTAAAACTCGTTAATTTTCTCTTCCTTGCGTTGCGAACAGCTAGAAAAACGTAAATTACTATAATAAACTCCATACGGTGGTGAATAAATCTATTTGACTAACTATATATATATATATATATATATATATATATATATATATATATATATATATATATATATATATATATATATATATATATATATATATATATTTATAACCCAGACAGCGTTTCTGCGTCCTAATAAATAGTTTCTTGGATATCAATTTTTTCCTATCATGTACGATCAGTGCTTGACTAAATTCAATTTGGCGCTGTCTGGTCAGACAACTGATTAGACAGAATAGAGTGATTTCAATATGAACAAAAGCCCACATAATAATAAACAATGACATTCAGATCATGTTGTAAGCAGTCTGTATAGGCCTATAAACTGCTATTGCAAGAACCAGTGTTCTTGCTGGAAACTCTTAATTCTAAACAGGAACCATTGTTGTTGTTGTTTGCTGTTTTTATCTTTGTTTTCAACGGCATAATATAGCCTATAGAAAGCCGAGGAAATGTGAGCTAGGTGCTTTTGCTAAAACCATACTAAGGCAGCCAACACGGCCTGACCAGGGCATGTGTCGAGCGTGCGACCCTTAGATTAGGAGTCCGACTCTCAAAAGACTGAGCTACCGCGGAATGTCTTAACAGGATGAGTATATGAAAGCTGTATACAACTGATCCACTATCAAGTTGTAAATTGCATGGGTAGCGATGCATACCTCCAAAAGGCTAAATTAAGGTCAAAATCAAATTTAATACGGCACCAAAGTGGAGACAGTACAGAAACTTGGCATCCTCCCATGGCTCGAAGGCAATTGTATCAAACATAATCGCCAAGGAAGGAACGAAATACATAAAACAGCCTACACCAATATCTCCGGAAAGATTTCCAAACGGATTGTCTTTAAATTTATTGACTCCCAGCCTGTCACAGAGATCAGTTTTTATTCTGATAGTGTGAATCAGCTGAGAGCGGTACTGGACAAGTAATGGTCACCTCATGATTGTCTTATACAGTATTGAATCAAAAAAAAGGCGATTTGTAGTTATGAAACTGGATAGCTTGTCATTAATATTTTCTTTCTGTCAGAAAACAAACTTGTCATTAACATTTTTCTAGCTGTCAGAAAATAACCCAAGATGTCGGATGAAGTTATTTCAGGGACATTAAATATATCTACTAAGTGTAACCCCGCCATAGCTGTATATACTGATCCCCGTGATCAATCTGTCATTTAGGTGGCGCTCACCAGTTATTATGTACTTTTGAGAGAGTGATGTATGTAAGGTGAAGTTGTTTGCATTTAAAACATGCACAGTGGTGAGAATGTTGGCATACCTCTATGCTACTTTCATGTAATGTGGCTGACATTTCTTTGGATATTGTACTTTTGGAAATTTTAATTGATCTTAGCACACTGCTAACGAAAATGACTGCTCCCTTGTGCTCCAAAACTCAACCTGAATTTGTCTAAAGTACACTATCCATGGCAGCTATTAAAATAGGGAAAATGAATTTTGCCAGACTAGACAATACCAGCTTCTGAAAGTGTAATGAATGAATTACCAAATATATAAAATGTAAAAAAAGTTATCGGCTCTTTTTTTTACAATTTTCCTCTGAAGTTCGGGAAGTGAAAATGAGCAAGTGGAGCTAGCACTTTTTTGAAAGGTGCACATCTGGAGTAAGGCCAAGCTGTATACTCTATAACCCTTATTACACCCATCAATCATACACCAAAATAAAGGGATTTAAAGGTTCTTTGAACAATACCAAAGATATACAAAGTCTTTTTTAAATAGCCAGTATAACTAGTGAGGAAACCAGGGGAAATTCTTTTTCTTTAAAATTCTAACCCATGCTAAATACGAAACTGTAGAGCGCCACCTTACGGTTAGATTTTTGTATTTAAAAACCAACAACTCGGGATTAACACAAAGGATTCTGAAACATTGAAGAGTAAACTCGACCATTAAACGCAAACAACATTCTAAGAAATAATGTACAAAGTATAGATTTAATATTTTGTTTTATTCATTTGAGTTAATAATGCGCTGATCAGCCATTTAAAAATTTCTCGTAAGTAGTATAATATATACCACACACGAAAGAGTCACAACTGTCTAGCTCTTAATCAATATGGAGTACAGATTAACAAAAGTGGAAGAAGAGACAAGACCACTTGAAAGGCACATCTACACCTATTTAAGCGTGAAGACAAAATTGCATATGTATACGTGGAATCATGTTCGCCGACCGAATGTTAATTACAAACAATTCCCAAGGTGAAACACAACTGATCAACAAGGCCTGTGGACCCAAATTAAAAATGTCAGGCAATCGGAGAATTTTTTTTTAAATTGTGAGTGGCACATGTTTGGAAAGGCATATACATATAGATTGTTTTATTCACATTTGCCATTTAGTTTTATAGAGGCAACCCACTGTGAGAAGTGTGATTTTTCTTTACCGTTCCTCCCACCCCACACCTTTGTTCATGGTTTTATGTTTGCAAAGAACACTCACACATACTACTACTTTCTAGAGTTTCATTATATAAAATAGGTTCTACAGAAATTTGTTTCAGGACATGACTTTGACAGTTATGGTGATTCATGTTGACACATCGAAATTATGAGATCTACTATAGAAAATGTAACAGTGCAATACCAGTCGTATTGTAGTAATGTGCTCTTATTTATCGTAAAGTCAACCAACAGATTTACATGTAATGCAAGACTATGAGCTTGAGTAAACACAGAAAACCATGCTATCAAATATAATTACCTGAAATAAGGATTTATTCAGAATTTGACAAAATGTGACCTGAGTTATTGACAATAGGCATGCAAGCTAGCAGAGCAAATGAAAAGGATATATACCAAAGCAAAGTTTGAAAAAATAACCATTACGAGATCCATCAGCTTTCCTTAAACTGCCATATGTTTCTTCCTGTTCCATACATATAATTTGACTCAAGCACAAAATATTGTAATAGTGCACAATTTTGTAGAAAATTTCCCAGTACTTTCTGTCATGGTCAGCGTGACACTTAACCATTACTTTTGACATATAGGCTAGGCTCGAAATAAAATTATTGATTGCGAGGGATGGGATCTAGCTCTGCTTGAGGCATGAATTTAATTTTATAGTCCGTTCGATAACGATCCGACAGATATATCAGTGTAAGGTCAAAAGCGGAAAATGACTGAGGTGAGACAAACCAGAACCCCAAAAATTGAGCAATCATGGGACACTTGAAACCGGTGTCATAGATATTTTCCATAAAATGTATTAATAAGGCAGAGCAGAGAGGGTTATTCTGACTTCGATATGAGTGTTAACAATTTTTTTCGATTGGAGAAAGTAATCCTGATTGGCTAATCTAAACGGGGGGGGGGGGGAGATCCCAGACGGAATTCAAATTATTAAGTTAATCTCCCTCGCGGAATTAGTCGGTCTTATTTTCTGGGGCAAATCAGAATTTAGCTCCGGGAAATAACAAGTATTCTTGTTAGATTGTCCAATGGACGTGTGTCAGAAAGCTAAGGACACGAAAACGAGAGATTCAGCGGCATAGTAAGAGCGAGTCTCATTAAAGCACAAGGTAACAAATAGCTTCATACCTGTACTGTACAATGGCAACGAGCACAGTCTTCAATCAAGACGGTAGATGACCCGATTGGGCTAAAGGGAGAGAGAGCAAGACGGAAAAGAAACACGGTTACGCCGACCTATCACCGACAGTGATTTGGATAAGACCAGAAGCAACCAGGTGAGGCTGACATGTCGGCAATTTAGTTCGATGAGGCACTAGATTATATGATGAAATTGTTCTATTAGTGTAACAGAACGGCTAAGTGAATTTCGCATAAAGTTTGTAACTATTTCTAAGAGAGACTGAATCATTCAAATGTCATTTTCAATTTAATTTTGTTATTGATTACATTTTTATATTTTACATAAGGGGGCTCGTGTGATTGTATTCTATATCTCTGCTCAGATCTCTGTTAATCATCCATTAATTTCTTATTTCATTTTATTGTTAACTCGATCCGGGAAATAACACAGTGACCAGTCATCGCCTAGATAGTGATAACCAAAGCATCAAAAGGAATGGGGTATCGCACATCATCACCACCTATTGACGTATATGCTTCTTCCTGTTAAATACTGTCACTAAAATCTGGCAAAAGTGTCCACCACTAATGTATAATTTTGGAAACAAAAAATGCTTACAGTCTGTTCCAAAATGTAACATAATAGTGATTTGCATGGTGGCATTAAAACTAACCTAAATACTGTTACCAAAATAAACGTTCATTCAAACAGCTTCTCAGAAAATATGCGACCAAATTTAAGAAAAGCGTCTAAACATACAAAGCCCTTTCATTATTTCTTTCTTACAAAATGATGCCGATCTACCATTAAAGATTTCAGCGGTTACTTGCATTAAAAAAAAAAGCCTCTTTACAAGTTCTTCCCAAAAGCCATTCCAAAACTATGACCAAATGTTATCAAAGAATCCTGTCATGAATATGCTTCGAAATTTGTTGAAATTAAACCAATCCGCCGTCAAATATGGCCGCCGTTACAAATTGTGCCGATGTTAGAAGTGGATAGGTATATTTTGTTTTAAATCTGAAAGACTTTTATGCAAGAATGCTTTCTATGAAATATGGTCAAAGTCTTTTCGACAGCTTTTGAGAAGCCGATTTAATATTGACGGCAGATTGCCATCATTTTGTAAAAATAAAATGTGACAAGACTTCGAGCTAGGGACAATAAAATTTTCTGTAAAATTTGGCCACATTCTATTCAGCACTTATATTTCTTCTAATTTGCGGCCATATTTAATGGCATATCGTCATCGTTAGTACAGCTTAAAAGGAACTCCTGTCTAGATTCATCCTGTTACATTTGGTCAAATCATATTAATCATTTGTAGCAATTTGATAGGCTTTCATATAAGGCTGCTTTCGGTCGAATTCTGTTTGGCGGTTTTCTGAGCAAAATCGTAATTTTTCTTTGTTGTTTTTGGGTCCTTTTAAATAATTACAAAACGGATCTGCAGGAACCATATTATGCCTAACTGACAATACGCTTCATCTCTCCATCAACAGTATTGCGTGATATTATTCAACTATCACAAACTGGATGCACTTGACTCCATGGTACTGAGTAAGGAAATCAATTTACAATGACAGCAATTGATTTGGACGTTCTAGCCTTTGCTTCAGTGAATGCATGTTTAGTACATGTTCAGCAGCGCAATTTATCTCATATGACCTAAAAGCGAACACAGTAAGTACTAGCCTTCCTTTCGAATGAACGAACTGAATGCCTTTTCGAAAGCTACTGAGGAATGTTTTGTTAAGAAGAATCTATCTATCTATCTATCTATCTATCTATCTATCTATCTGTTGTTACGACCCTGTAGTTAAATTACATGTGTGTTAAAATTTGAATTCTTTCTAAATCTTTTTATTTCATTTTTATATCATTAAATGTAATTATTATTATGATGATGATTATGTTCGCAGGGTCTGATATTTTGTTAGAAACATCGTGTTTATTTAAAACGTAAATGTGACTCGCGTAAGCACGATTTTTGCATGACGGTTTTTGTCGATTCAAGTAAACAGTCGGAAATAGCTATGTAAATGATTGGTTGTGACCACGGTCATTACTCATAATACTTGTTGACATTCTATACTATGTTGGCGATATTTCGAAATCTCCACGATTTCTTCATGCGTGTACATGAAATGACGTATGAGTTTGCTTTAAAATACTCAGGTACCTGCGAACTATTCTAGAGTCATATTGGAGAGTCATATTTTAACATCTTAGAGAGTCACATGGTAACATCTTATAGAGTTTCTAAATACCTTAAGAAGAAGGTGTTCTTTTGTGCTGGAAAGAGTTGTTCGTTCGTACGTTCGCAGAACAACATGTGTTTTGTTATTGGTGCTAGCTGTACTTCGTTTACCTTTAAAGTAATAATTATTTTCCCTGGAGAACTACACAACTGGTTTTGGACAAAGACATTTGCTGAAATTAATTCTAAATTGGAACTGAACAATACAAATTGTGATTCACAGTGAAAATTCTGGACATTTGTGTTTAACCTTCGTCTGACGTCATCATCCGCCATCTTGGAACGGAATTGAGATTCAGACTACTTCAATTTAGAACTGTTTATTTACAGGACTTATATGTTTATATACAATTCTAGGACACATTTTAGGATCTTCTTCATAAATCGTAAGTCTTGTTTCATATTTTTACCTTTTCACCGTGTTTTCTAGGGAAATAAATTATTCTTGTTAAGATTTACAAAGCTTGTTGTAGTCTCTTTTCTTTATGTTACTTTAAAGGAGCCGAAACGTAACACTATATATATATATATATATATATATATATATATATATATATATA
>JAECUM010012506.1:0-31618 GCA_016617855.1 Megalonaias nervosa | reverse complement strand
ATATATATATATCCTTAATACAAATAATACTATCCGGATTCCTAAGAAGGAAATCAAAGTATTTATATTATCATACAGGTTAAAGAAGTTGTATTCGTATTCTACGGGTGCCGTTCAGCCGCGGTCCTGGGTTCGAATTTCCGTAGAGTACGAATTAAAAATTGTCTAACTTGTATCATAGTATTATTTGTATTTAATATTAATTCTTCATACTATTATCAAGCATTATCCTATTATCAAGCAGAATCCATGAATATCACTTTTCGTTCTGTCTGGTGGATTTATAATTCTCTATAATTAATCCTATATACATTGATTTCTTTCATAGGAATCCGGAATGACTGTGATAGATGAGAATTAATTAATGGGTCGCCATGCGAGTGTGTCTGCTACACAGTGCATATAACACTAACTCAGTCGCATCATTTTTTGGTGATGTGTGCCAAGTCGTGATGAAATATGGGCTGGTGTGTACAGGCAAGGCAATGGTTGCCATTTACCCGCGGACCTGAGCTGGAATCTCCTGTGAGTACGAATTAAACATTTTCTAACGTGTATGATAGTATTATTTGTATTAAATAGTAATTCTGCTTACTATTATCAAGTATTCTCCTACAGAATCCAGGGATTGCATTTTCCGTTCTGTCTTGTATGTATATATATATATATATATATATATATATATATATATATATATATATATATATATATATATATATATACATACACTCTCATTTACTAAGTAATTAAGTAATTAAGAATGAGTAAATGTGTAAGTGGGCGGCACTTAGGCGTGTTAAACATTGTTTTGTGGATTTTAAGGGCACTTGTCACACATTATATAGCTGCCAGAAAATGGAACCTAACTCCTTTTACCATGGACGCAATAAGGCAGAAGATATGGGCTGTCATGTATGGGCTGGCATGTGCAGGCATCGAACTCTGGACAGTTAAATTACAAGTATCACGCTCTAACAACTGAGCTACTGCGACAGTAGCAATAGGTGGCGATTCACGGACAATTGGAAAATACATTACAGACCTACCCCTGGGCCTGTTTACGGACATGATTTATACGGACAAATGGCACACTCTGGAGTACTTTACGGAGAATGGGAATTTTGTATAGGGACAATGGAAATAGAACAGGTGGGATGACGTCACGGTACTGGATACGTGCAACAATGTGGTAAGTACCGTGAAGTCACCCCACCTGTTCCATTCCTATTGTCCCTATACAAAGTTTTATGCATTCGCGTCCGTTTCTGTGGATAGTATAGTGTATGTTTTATGCATTCGCGTCCGTTTCTGTGGATAGTATAGTGTCTGTTTTATGCATTCGCGTCCGTTTCTGTGGATAGTATAGTGTATGTTTTATGCATTCGTTGTCGTTTCTGTGGATAGTATAGTGTATGTTTTGTGCATTCGCGTTCGTTTCCATAGATTGATGAACATCAATCTATCATATCCAAATCATACAACACATATATAGGCAAGAAAGAATAAATATCTTATCGAGGCATATGAAAGTGGCCCTGAAAAGGGCCTTTGGGTTCTTCTTCTTCTTCTTCTATTTTCTCCACTTCTTCAACTAGCTCCTCATTTTTTCAATGATTCCTTTCTTCTTCTTTTCATCCTCTGGAATCCAGTCAGGATGTCCCATGTCTCTAAATTTTTTCTGCACCTTCATCCAGTTCTTGTTAAGTCTTTCAAACTCTTCTTTTCTTTTTCTGTTTTCCTTCTCCTTTCTCTCTTTTTTTCCAGGTGTCTTTGATTTGTTTTACCTCTTCTTTCATCACTTTTCTCATCATGTCTTCAGATTTCCTTAATTGTTGTAAGCCCCACTGGACAAAAGACTACTCTGTCCAATTAAATATATCTTGCAAGAGGCTCCTCACTTGGATGATATGATCAAGGGCTTCCTTCAATGTCCCCACTCTCACATACTTAGGCTGGATGAAGCCTCTTAATTTCTCCACCTCCTCTTCTATCATACCTTGCACCAGATTGCTGGCTACTTTGAGGCTAGTGGCTTGACTGGTCACAAAGTCTTTCGTGACTGGATAGCTCCATTCTTTTTCAAGCCTTTCCACCACGTAGGCTGCATCAATCATCCAGAACCAACTATGTCTTAATTCATTAAATGCATTCATTTTTTTTTTGAAGGTGTTGAATAGTCAACGCGGGTAGCCAGACTGACGAGCGCTCTGCTTAATATCCGTGGAGTACGGACGTGAAGGAAAACATCCCTTACACTCAATTCAATTTACTATCCACACAAACGGACGCGAATGAATAAAACACACACACTATACTATCCATACAAATGGGAAGAGAAGAAAAAGAAACACACACCATATCTACTATCCACACAAACGAACGCGAATGCATAAAACACGCCATACCTAGTATCCACACAAAAGTACGCGAATGCTTAAAACACACCACATATACTATCCACACAAACGAACGCGAATGCTTAAAACACACCACATATAGTATTCACACAAACGAACGAGAACGCAAAAAAACACACCATACCTACCATTCACACAAACGAACGAGAATGCATAAAATACACCATACCTACTATCCACACAAACGAACGAGAATGAATAAAACACACACACACACACACACACACACACACACACTATACTATCCACACAGACGGGAAGATAAGAAAAAACACACCATACCTACTATCCACACAAACGTACGCGAATGCATTAAACACACACACACACACACACACACACACACACACACACACACACACACACACACACTATACTAACCACACAAACGTAGGCGAACGCAAACACGCATATACACACATCAGTAAAGGAATGAGTGCTTATAGTCACACTACTCTACATTTATAAAAATTGGCAAATTGGATAGTGTCTCTTTTCTAGAGATCTGGTTAGCCCTGAGAAGGGCTGTTTTTAGAACTTCAGATGCACCTGGCTAATGGTTACACCTCCCAGGTCTGGCACCACAGACACATCTCCTGCTCCAATCATTTATCCAATTCACATTTGTGATTGAGAGCGCAGAAGCCTCTTGAGTCGCTTCAGAACCCCAATCTTCAGTTTCTGGGATTCTGAAGACTTCCCTCTGTCTTCTATACCAGAGTCGAGGATGTTGTTGTTGTTGTGGCTGTGCCTGTGGCTGTGGTCGAGGTGGCGGTACTGGCTGTGAAGGTGTACTGATCATTGGCTTCAGCTCACACACAGCTCTCATGATGAGGTGAGGCAGGATCCCTCTCTTCATTTCCTTCTCCTCTTCTTTCTTCCTCTTCTTTTCTTCCTCTTCTATCCTTGATTCCTCCGCTACGGCCTCCATAGCCAGTTCGTCTAGCAGCCGCCTGGCATACTGCAGGTGCATCTCAAGTTCCAGTAACTTTGCAATTCTGTTACTCATTTTCAATGCTGACGAGTCAACGATGGGTAGCCATATTGACGATACCGCCGCTTTATATACTTCAAGCACGAGAAACGATGTGTGGATTTTTTTAGTGACAAAATAAACGAAGAGCTTATAGACACACTTCTATTCTTTTAAAACATATACACACAATTTTGTTGGCAATTGAAATAGTATGTCTTTTAAAGAGTATTGGGGTAACCCTGAAAAGGGTTGTTTTTGTTGACGGGGAGTGATGGCAATCTTTTTTACTGTCTAAGATTGCGTCCCCGTCTGGCGGCAGGTTTTCCTATACAATACGGTCTGCTTCTGCGGAAAGAGAAGGAGAAATCCTTGGTGTCCACACGACAGTCAGCAAAAACCTCTGTCTGGTTCTTGCTGCTGCTGCTGCTGTTGCTGTTGCTGCTGTTGTTGCTGTTCTCTCTGCTTCTGAAGTCTGTACTTCTTTGTCCATTCTTCTTGTTCTTTCTTGATTTCCTCTCTGAAGACCTATTGCTAACATCCTTACATTCTCTATCTCCTCAAGCTTTCGTATCAGGTTTAGCCTGACACGATGTAAATTCACGTAAGCTTCGTTCAGCTTGGCTAGTCTGGAAGGCATGTTCATAGGTAGACGAGACAAACATGGATGGCCAGACTGGAGACCGACCCGCTTTATATAGTTCAAACGCGGACGTGATAGAAAACGTCCCTACTAGGTTTATGTTGGGTCGAAACGTTATGATAGCGAATGTCATGGTGAGGGATAGAGAGAAAGTCAAAGAGCACTTGTAATGATAAAGTGTTTTTGAAAACAAACGACAGACACATTTTTTTCAAAACACAACATTTTTATTCAATAAACAATTAACCATTTACAATTAACAATAACATCAAACAAACTATTTTTGACGAGTTTGGCAACGTTGTGAAATCATGTTAGATTTCCACTGATGAAAGTGACGAGGCCATTGATATACGCTACGTTTCCTAGCTAAAGACAAAAGATAGCCATAATGGTCACAAAATCATCTATCTACTTTCTCATTATTTCTAGAAGAGTTACGATCAAAATAAGTCATTAAATGTTCAAAAGAATATCCAAGACTGCGTTGATGAACAAAATACACACAATATTGTCCACACACCATGGAATCTGTGCCTTGAAATTTAACATTATTGTATCGTGTCGTCTGGGCATTTCTGCTCATAAAGTCGATGATGTCGTCTTCCAAAGGGGGTAATCCATACGAATCAAAACACTCCACAAAATCCTCTTCAGGGAAGTAGACGGCAACCCAGTGAGTTCCTGAGAGATGACTGTCGTCCGTGTTGATGACAAAAGCTTGATCGTCTTGTGGTTTGCGATGAGATAGTAGTTCATCTTTAGCGCAGGATTCCAAGTAGCAGTATACGAACTTTTTTTCAAAAGGTAGTAAAGTTCCCAGGTATACATTTTTTGTTTTGTTGTTTTTTCACAGGTTATGATAAGTCATCAATTCAATTCTGACTTTTTGTTTGAAAATCTCTGACAAGTAACCGTTTCTTAGCTTCGTCTCTCTACTTTGGGCAAAGAGAGCTTTGATGCGATAGATCTCTTTAGCAATCAGTGGAGGGCAGGAATGATCACGCAAGCCTTTCTACCACTCATGCAACACTGCTTCTTCCGAGATGAGACTCCAAGCGTCGTCCAGATACTCGTACAGTTTATCTTCTTGACTCATCATCGGACATTTATCGTGTTCAATTTGACTGGGATGATCGTTTTGACATCCATGGCAATCTTACTTGCTCAATTCCGTAATTTTATCCGCCAGGTGTTTGGCAAAACAGGGCATTATAAATGTTGTTTTTGTTCTGGTCATCTGGACGTGACCACTACGTCAAATTCGTATTTGTTTTTGGGTTCTGCTTTCATGGTATCCTCCCATTCCATTTCCAAAGATTCTCTATCGTTCAAAGAGGGATAAGTGTCTTCCATAGTTTCTAATAGTCTAGAATGACTTCTCTCAAACTGTTGATTTCTATGGTATTATCGAATTCGGCATACAAGATGACGTTGACCGTCTCGGTTAGAGCTTCTGCAAACTGAAGTTCCACACGCAGTCGACCGGATTTTATAGGGTGGAAATGTCCCTCGTCGCTGCCTTGGTCTGGAGTGAAATTAAAAGCCCACAAATTGTAACCTCATACATAATGTTCGTACCAAATACCGTGACTGGTGTTGGTTCCTAGTTGTCCGGTAGCTTCGTACAGGGACAAGTACGATCTCAAGTAATTCTTCTGGGCAAAGTTAGGTTTGAAGGGCCTGGTACACAAAGTCTTGCCATCGCGACTGACTTCGATCTTGGACACTCTGTAGTGCTTAAACTGGAAACGATTTGGATCGTGGGCTCCGATTTAGTCTCAGTCGAATATCCACTCCGTTGAGCAAATACTTCTCTTGGAGCCACATGTCCAAATGCAAACGATCTATAAGTTCTAAACTACGATATTCAAGTATTTTCTTTCGACGGTCGTTAAAGCCTACATTGTGAGGATTGTCATCTGCTGTCAGGGCTGTGTCGTTAAACGTGTCCTCACCAGCTGTGTCAGGTTTCCATACCACGCAAGCATCCAGATGAGTGATCTTGGCCTCTTTTCCGTACGTCAAGAGATTTTCTAGGTACGCTCGGTAAGGGTAAGTATCTATGCTACTGCTTAAAAGTTTGTTATTCATGTTCAAATCCACTTCACTGAACAAGGAATGCATGAAATAGTTGACGTGAGCTACTCTGGCATCGGCACCCAGATTGGTGTTGTCCTTTTTGATCACTTTCAGTTTCAGGTACAAGTAACTGCTATTCAGATCGATGTAATCTTCGGGTTGTCCTTTGATTTCAAACTCAAAGAGGAGAAGGGATGAAATTCGACCCATTGGGATTCTTGCATCGTCATCATGGTGGGTAGCATGGCAAACAGATCCAGTTCCGACTTGGAACAAGCGCAAGACTCTTGGTGCATCATTTTCTTTTTTTTTTTTAGTAATCAAAAACGTCTAAGTCGCGGACGGTTTTTCTTTTCTTAGTCTTTTTAGCTCTAGGGGTGAGAAGTCCTCTGAAGGGTTGTTTCCGTCGTCTTTTTCTGCATTCTCCATGCTGTGGCGTCAGGGAAACAGTAATGCCTGACTCGGCATCGCCCAGGGCATTTATAGGAGTTTCTCGTCGGCCCATAATGTCTTTCTCTGCTTGAAGCAATACATTTTTGCATGCTCTCAAGAAAGCTTCTTTAGGATTTTGTTTGTCAATGATGACATTTTGGAGAAATTCTTTACCTTGCGTCAACGCGGCATCTTTCAAGGCGTGCAATCCCCGTGTCACCATCGGTTTCAAAACGGACGCCACCGAACGAAAGACTGATTTTAACATATCACCTAAACCATGTCCTCACTGTCGAGAGACTCCTTGGTACACAGGATACATGACTGACAAGGGGTTAGAGTAATTGTTTTCGAAAATGGAGTTTCACTGTGACTTTCCCTTTTTGGAATGGAATATTTTGTCACAGATCTCCTTCTATAGTAATGTTGACAGTGTCGAAATACGACCTACTGACGGGTAAATAGTAAGAATGTACAAATTTGCGGTGAACGTGATAGGTGTTTCCACTTTTCTCGTCAGCGTTCGTGGCAGAATCCACTTTGAAAGGAATGACACGCAGTAACGGTACGGAGGTGTGTCCCACCACGTTGTACTCCACCCCATCGGAGTACACAAAGATCAGATTCATTCCTTGGTTCATTTCTACATGGAATCTAAAATATTTCGCAAAAACGGCTGGTATTTCGTTTGTAATCTTGATCAAGTTTGGGTCTCCACCCAAAATGTCATACAATTCAGGACAAAATGTAATGGCCAATACTTTGTTCTCTGAAAATTTGATTAGTAGGCTACGAGCTATTTTGTGGTATTCGATCGTGGCACTTTTTCTGGTTTTCTAAAAGACTATACCAAGCATGGCATTGAAAATGTCAGCAATGGCGTTCATCAAATGTTGACCACTAAAATAATAGCCTGGGGGAATTTCTAACCGATAAATGGTCCGTTTAGTTTTGGAGTCTTATGATTTCATACAGTCACCTACATTGGCGCGTTTATCCAAGTCTTGTTGCACTTGCTCGTCATGAACTTCTACCGTAAAAGTGTTTTGATTTTCGACGATGTTTTTGATTTGTGTAGGGTGAATCATTTCCACTAAAGCCACTTCCCAATGGGCTTCATGATCCAATTGGATGGCCTGTGGTAATTTGACCGTTTAATAGCATTAGGTGTTATTGGGAGACACCTCCATGGAAATGTCACTGGGTAACGTTAAGTAAAATTGGTTGTTTATAATTCCAGAGATCTAATGTCTGAGGGGTCGCTGGAAGTCTGAGGAGTGTCTAAAAGAGGATGGTTAGGGTGACTGATGGAAGGGGGACTGACGTTGGACGCAGGACTCCGGTTATTGTTCCCGTTAGAGGAATATTTCAGAGACGGATTGGGAAGAAGGTAACCGATGCAACTGCTGAGTAAAATGGTCCACAAATTGTTTGTCTCCTTGTTGCAAACTCAAATTGGCAATGGCAGCACCGATGACACAATATACAACAATGATTTGGCAGAAAAAGACGATTTGCGTTTTAGGCACACGTTCTCCACACCACACCCACAGGGGCTGCTTTTGTAAATCTTGTTGAAGGGCATGATGGTCACCTCTTTTTATAGTCGATGATTTACGAAGCGTGGATCCAAGAGTCAAAATATCCTTTCCAACGTACTTTGACGTCTTTGACACGTCGTTTTCCCACTTTTCGAGTTCATCTATCAAGAATACTTTCGATCTCGTACACGTCGTCTACGTTTTTGGTCACGCGGAGTAACTCGGGCAAGTAAAACGCTCCTTTTAACACTTCCCCGTTCATGTCTTCTAATTTATAGACGGGAGGATGATGGCGACGCACACGTTCCGTGACACGAAACAATTCGGTGGTCCAGTAGGGTAAGTGACCTATGTCGAAAGTGCGTTTGGTTTTGCCAATACGCACCCAATCTCCTGCTACCAACACTCCACCGTTCTTGGGCACAGTCACCGTTGGGGACGTACCAAACAGACGCTCGAAGACGGTCACTTCGTTGTCGGGAGCCACTTCTTGGGGGGCACGTCCGATGCTCCGATGGTAAGAGTGGTTGTACGCTTGGACCAGGTATGGCAAGACAAAGATGTACTTGAGAGTGTGTTGATGCGTAAAATATGTCCACATGAATTCTTTCAAGGTACGTTGAAAACGTTCCACGATGCTGGCTTTGGTTTCGGGATTCTCGGTGGTGGAAAAATGAATGTCACGTTTCTTCAATTCCTTTGGAAAAGCTTGGTTCAGAAATTCGGTTTGCCATCGAAGAGGGTGACGTCCACTTTGTTTCAACACCAGTTTGAGGGCTCGCACTAACTCACTGCTCGATTTGGAAGTCAATGGCACGACCCAAGGAAATTTGGAAACGACGTCGATGACACAAAACAAATATTTCTAACCACTATTGTAGGTGGCCAAATGAGAGACATAGGCTAAATCGGCTTGCTATGGATGATCGATACCCTCCACTCAAGTGCGACTTCTGGAAAATTTTCGTCGAATGGGTTTGTGTAAGGTGTACGTGGCTTGTTTATGTAACCGTCGTTGCACTTGAGGTAAACGAACACTTTTCAGTCGAGTTTTGGCAGCACGATACAATTTCTGAACTCCTCCGTAACCTGCTGCATGGGATGGATTGTAGTAAATGCTGGCTAACACCTTCTCCATTTTTTGATAAGTGATCCACTTTTCGCTGATGGTACTCTTAAGTGGTTTTAGAAACGGCTTTACGCGTCCGATGTGCCACAGGTGTAGAGGTAGAAGGTAGTTTTTGTGGTTGTGGCGGCGGTGGTGATGGTAATGGAATGGCTTTGGTCATCTTTTCTTTTTTTACTTCTGGTTTCCCTTGTTTCTTTTTGACTTCTGTCGAAGGTGGAGTGGACATCATCTTTTTAACCCAAGCTTTAAATTCTTCTCGTTGGGGTGTAGGGGAAGGGGTCAACAAGGACGCTGAAATCTTACTAAGGATGGGAGCTACTGACGGTGTTTGAAAGACTTCTCTTGCCTCTTCTTCCTCAGACATCCGTGGGGCTGCATCTGTCTTGACCGCTCGGGATGGTGGTGGGGGTAGTGGTGGACTTTTCATCTAGGTCTTAAAATCTTTCAGAGTGGGTAGACCTGTTTCGTCTAAAGCTTTCTGGTGAAAGAGTTGCACTCGTTGTAACAACTGACCGTACTTTTGTGATTTTTCCGTTTCTGAAAAATCGCTTCGATCCATCAATGATTGCAATTAGTGTTGTAACTGGGACATTTCGGTCAAATGAGGATTGGGAGGTAAACGCGGGGTTCGCTGTTCTTGCCAACGATGATATTCCATCCATCGTTTGTAAGGCACTAAATCCAGTTTTCGTCCTTTTATTGGATTGCAAGGGTCACGTCTTAGATCTTTTGATTTCAGAGGTCCCTTTTATCTTCTTGACATTTTATCGTCATCACAGAATTCTTCCCATTGTTCCCAATACTCCTTTCAGAATGCGTCCTCCTATGGTTTCCAGCAAGGGTCCTAACAGGGGTAAAATGGCAATTCCTCCGCGGTGCCAACATCTTTTTCTTTTGACAAATGGGTATTTTCTTTTGGACCATTTGGCGAAGAACGTGTCGATGTTTGACTAAGCATTCTTTCCGATGTTCAGACAAAGGTATTGTGCCTTTCAAGACATTCAGACAACATTCGCTCACTGTATCGATGACATCTTTGGAGGCAGTTTGAATCAGTTTTTTTCGCATGGGTGGAGGAGCTTTGGACAGGACGGACAACATGTCCCAATATGTGACCAAACAAGGAGGTAGTCCTTTCCTTTTCTTTCCTTGGGGGTAGAAGAAGGATTTCTTTTTTGGGGTGACATCTTTCTTGGTTCACTCGTTGGTTCCGGGGCACACACCAAAACATACACTAACGTCGATGACTTGTCACACAGCCTTTTATCCTTTTTTGGACTATTGCATCGTCATAAAGATGACGATGTGTTTTCCAAAATCGCCAAAGAATCCTCCTCTTTGGTGACTTCTCCTTTTCTTTGCACGAGTGTGTCTTCTCAGGGACAGACGTTGATGTTTGGCTATGTGTTGTTTTGGATAACGTGACTGTCCTTTTCTTTTTCCTTTTCCTTTTTGGACAGAAGAACGACGATGGTGACGGTGTGCACTTCTTGGAGGGGACATCTTTTGGCGTTCAGGAGCACAACAACACTGAACCTATCGCTTGCCTCAGGTCTTTTGTATACTGGAAGGCGTCGCCATTGAATGTCGGCTCGTCGTATCATTTTCATGGCAGGTGTCACGCGTCGTGGAGGGGTTCGCAACGGACTCAATCGGGACAGTTCTTGCTTTGACAAATCCAGTAAACTCTTTAACATGCCCGATTTCTCTTGGACTTTGATTTTAGGGGCAGGAACTTTGTGAGTAGCGGTCACTGCCGCTAAAGAGGAAGAGGGTGTCACCGCTGGAGGAGACGTTTTTGGAGACACGGGTTTCTAATGTTTCATCACATTAGGAAACACGCGTGTCAAATCGGGATTGGCAGGCATCACCAGCTACGGGGAACTGGATGATGTTGAGGTTACTGGAGACACAGTTACCGTTGTTGTGGCAGATCGTGGTTTGCCAATGCAAGGTTGCGTCCTGGCGGCGGTACCTCTCTTGCGGATAGAAGCTGTTTTCTGTGGGCTTTTCTTTTTTGTACTTGTGATCTGGTCTTGACACCGTTACTCTTTTTCTTTTTCTTCTGGGTACGTTTGGGAGTGGCTTTGTTCTTGGGGACGACTTTGGGAGAATTAGGATCCCATTTTAAGAGGGAACGAATGATGACACCTCCTAGAGAACCGCTTCCTCCAGGTTTCAAAATGATTTGCTTTTTGGTTTGAGTGTCAATGCGAGGATCGGCTAGTTGTGTCAAGGCTACTTTGTTTCTCTCGAAAAGAAAAATCGTTTGGTTTGATCTAGAATGTGAATTATACCTTGCAGTAATTGACGTGCTGTCACCGTAAACCATCGTAAGACTTCTTTGAGACTAGCTTCTAAGACACTAGCACGTATTTGTGGATCTTTTTCGTGACTGATGCCGTGCAAGGCACGAATCAATTTGACGGGAAGATGAGACTGAAGGGGCGTCATATTGACGCTGTGTGAGACAGACCCCAAGTCACCGAGGTTTTTATAGACATTTTTTGGTTGTTGTGGTTGTTGTTAAGTCGACGAAGGGGACGTGTACACGACAGGCCCTCCGTCTTGGCACCAGTGGTGAAACAGATGGATACGAAATCGCAAATCATCGGGAGTGGTGGGTTTTAAATCCACGAGTAAATAAGCGTGTGGGGTTTGAGTGGCATCGTCGAACGCATGAGACACCCAAGACGTTCCTAACTGTTTGGCTAACACTTGCACTTGCGATTTATCTGTAGGGCTTTTAAACAACACCACGTAATGAGCATTGAGACCGATGGTGCGATGGGCTTTGCTTTGCTGAAACAAATTTTGAGTGATGTAAATGACACTGGCATTACGATGATGCCCTTTGCGCGTAAACCCCAGTTTAATTTCTTCTTCGTCTTCTCCTAACATGTCCTCAAAAATAACCAAATGGGTTTGACTAGGGTCAGACACGATCCCGTCGTCTTCGCCAGGAATGCCTTCCACAAAAACGATGGAACCGCCTTGACTTTCTCGCAGAAGCCTGAACGCCGATTGCCACTCTTTGTAACACCACACGATTCATTGAGGTGGACGATCGATCAAATGATGTTTATGTTCGATCAAACGTTTGGCAAATTCGGTTTTGCCTGAACCGCTAGTTTCGGCAATGAGCATATTAAAGGGATGGCGAAGATACAAAGCCTCCCAACTAGTCCGATTTGCCTGATCGTCGATGACTTTGACAGTGGAGGAAGAGGGAGCAGAAACAGTAGAGGTAGCCATAGTAGTGGTGTAAGGAATGTCACTTTTGACACGAAGACAGACAAGACAAGAATTTTTATACTTTTTTCAGGACACGTTTATTGCCATCTTTAATTGTGAACAACAGGAAAGATAAAAATACATAAAAGCCAAATGGTTAAGCACATGAATAGAAGACACATCAAAACGATCATAGTGGAATATAAACAAGTCTCTGTTCCACATTTGTGGTGATCAAGAGCTGGTATCGTAGGGACAGTGTGTTCTTAAAGTCTCTACACTACTTGGCACAGTCACACAAGTGTCCTCCTGGAATGGTCTTTCGGGGATGTTAGTAACAGTCCTGTCCTCTCCTGAAGGGAGTGGTTCTTCTTATTAGGGTACTGTCACTAACACAGGTTTAAAAGTTACTTTTTTCACTGAATGTTTTGATATTTTAGGATGACAAATCTTTTGCATAGCGTATCACTTCTTTTGTCCAAGACTCGAAACCCAATATTTCCAGTCACGTACATCTTTCCAGTGAGGGTGTAAGTCACAAGCTATACACACATCATCGTACACATCTTCAGTACCTAAAAGTTGACAAATCTTTCTTACCTGTAGAGGTTGTCGAAAAGTATCGAGATGAAAGCGCAAAGCTTGGAGCAAAATAAGTTTTCGTGTACATTTAAAGGGACCACTTTCATGCTTTTTGGAGTGGTATGTACTGTTCGTAAAGAGTCTACAAGTAACTGACCGGAAAACGAAATCCTAGAAAGCGAGTCACTAAGACACACACTACACGTCGACCCCAATTCAATAGACACAGTTCTCGTAATAGGCGATCGTAATCCTCCACCGTTTTAATAGCGTCATTGATCTCCTTCCATGGAGTCTGTTATATCACGAATGATAAAGGTCGTGGCATGGTAGTCCGTTTTTATACCCTTCTTGGTGTAAGGTACTAAGTGTACTTTTTGAACAGAATCGGTTTTATTTTAGTACCGTACCAAAAATGTTTAGTCAGTAACTCACATACCACACGTCGTACAGAAGTTTCCTCTTGAACTAAGTTAACTTTGTGTAAAAGATTTTGGTAATCCTCTAACTCGTCTTCTAGAATTCGGTGTATTAGGATCACCTTGTAAGTTGAATGAGTGGCATCCAAAAATTCATGAATTTCACGCGATTCATCAATGTCTGACCACTGGAACACTTTCATCCGAATCAGTCCTGTTATAGCATTCAGGCACCAGTGGTTCAAACATCAGTGACGTAACGAATGTAATTGTTCTTTGCGTTTCACTTGTATTTTGACCATCTCTCGGTATATGCGTTCTCTCAAACACCACAGGCACACCACGAATGTTCTGTTGTAAATTATCCATGACTGTGTCAGTCAAACACTTCTTCTAGAGCGAAAGTAACGAATGTAGTGAGTAATTTCTGGCCACTGCCATTTCAGGAAACGGTCAAGAATGTCAGTAAAATCTTCATATGTAAATAGTCTAAAGAAGAATATTCGGATGAACACACACTTGATCCAAAGAAATCTGACTTGTTTGTTGACATTTGTCAATTTCCTCTTAAGAATTTCTCGACATAAAAGTTCCTCAGTCACCCATCGAGATTTTGCTCTGGCAAGTCTCAGCCAAATGTCCTTGTATATCGTCTATTGCAATTCGTTTGGTAATGTTTGAAGATTATTTTTCCAATGGGGTTTAAATACTTGTCTAGGTGTTACCCAACGTTTGACTCATAGCCAAGCAGCTGGCTTCTTAAACTACATGGTATTCCACTTCAATGGCTAGGTCCCACTAAAGGTAGGTAGTGACAATCTGGAGACCATAGAGCATGTTCCAGGTAAGCGCAATCTTTCTTCTCCCACTCGTGAAGTGACACACCGCAACTGAAGCACTTGACTTTATCCCCTTCGCCCAAGTAGATAAATTCGGCTCTTACTAATTTTTCGGGCGTAGGTCCTCCCAGACATTTTGGCCATTTTCCTCGAAAAGTTTGGAATCGACTTTCAAAGTCGCAGTATTCAGGCAATCGCACAGGGAACGAATATTCATCTTTCACAGGTTCATTTCGATGAGGGTACAATGAAATATGTAGCAGTTTGCTCAGTTTTGGACGACATCCGTAGGGTGGTAGCCGCATGGTTTCATAATGATGACATCCACCATTTAAACCAGTAAAGTGAAAAGGTGAACGATGACGAGTGGCATCGCTTTCACATCCGTCAGGTTTGACACGCACAGCATCACTTTCCATAGTAGGTTTAGGAAAGTTTCCATGATGTGGTACTGAATCGCTGAGGTCATAGCGTACGGCATCCCTGCCATCGCAAGGCACAGCATCGTACTCGAGTTTCTCGTTGGATTTGAGTCTTGCGCTTGATACTTGCTGTTTGACAGGATTCATCTTTCTCACTTGGTATTGGTAGTTCCAATAAACTATCGTTCTTGGACGTTGTCCCTTTTTATATGCTGACCAATAATAGCGTGTCCGTACGGTAAAGTGAGGTGATTGGGAAGCCGTACTCCCTTCTGGTACACGATTTGATAGACTTTTTCCAAGGACCGGCTGACGATTTGGTGTTTGGGTAAACGTACAATCTTGTGCGGTTCGTGGGTGGTCACTTTAAAATTTCCATCCTCTCCAGACTGCAAGGCTTCTTTCAAGACACCAAAGTTCACCGGTCGACTGGTGGGATAATTGCGAGTCAATCCTTTCACTTTACACTCGGTGTGCATTTCTCCTTGTGGGTCTCGGTATTTGTAGCCGTAATTTTTGGGACCGCCACTTGCAAATGTTAGAATCTTGTCGTCGGGATGCTCGTCCGTCCAGGCTCCTAAACGGTCTTCTTCGATGTTAGGGTGTTGTTGATCCAGACGATCAATATAGATGCAACTGTCCATGTCAAAATACAGCAAACGATCTCCTAACAGTTCTAAAGCTTCGTACAGTTTTAAGCAAGCATGGGCTGTCACGTAAGCCGAGTTCTTCTTCGTAATTGACTAAGATCAAGACATCACGAACGACGTCCACGTGTTTCATGTATTTGGTTTTGTAGTGAATCATCTGGAAGTAGCGGGAAGGTTCTGTCAAATACTCCGTCTTGGGTAAACACGGTCGTTGTGCCATTTTGCCCCATAAGCAATTTAACATCATTTTGGCAAATGATCGCCTTACTTCCGTTTTCTCGACGTGGTCTAAAGTGATGCCTTCCTGCTCCCAGTATTGCTCTTTGAATTTCTTTTGGCCTTCGGGAGTGTGGCACTAGGAAGGATAGTCGCTGGCTTCTTGTTTCAATTTCAAAAAGGCATTCACGTAGTCTGCGAAAATGCCTTTTGAATCTCGTCGCCCTTGTGGTATTTTTCTGTCTTGGGAAAGTGGTAAATTTCGTACAATTCTAACAGTTGGTATCCCAGGTACAGAGCTTTGAACAATTCCACGCAGACCCAGGTTTCCGTTAAGGCGCGTTCTTCCTGGCTGTGCTGACAAGGTCGGTCTTGGTTGCATTTTTCGGCACAAGTACGACACAAGGGAAAATCGTCCTTGGCAATGATGAGGTTAAACGGGATGGTACAAATTCGTGGGAGGCAAGATTTTGCACTTGATCAATCCTTCGTATTGTCGAATGTTTTCCAGGTCGATGTGTTTCGTCAGCAATTGAAGGTGCCCTGCGGGAAAGTGACAATATTTGCACACGTACGGATACAGAGAACACACGTCCAAGTATTTGGTTTCCTCTCCTTTCTCCTCGTCGGCTTGGTACAGCAAACAGGTGGCGTTCGTCCGTCCTCCGTACAAACTGTCACGCGGGTTCAGTGGGTCCACCAGCTTGTAACTTTCCACAATGCGCTTAAACTCGGGATCAGTTTTCAATCGCTGATCGTACTCGTGTTCCCACATTTCTGCCACTTGGTATCCTTGCTCTTCTAACTTCAGGCACCGCTGACAAGTGGCCTTGTACAAGTCTTCCATGGTCCGTTGTAAAAACTGATTTGTCGTCTTACGTTGAGGTAACAGATGGGACATCCGTGAAATAAGCACCCGTTAAACTCGTACACGATCTTGGGGTTTTCTAAGTCCCAGTCATCCACCGAATACCTTCCGATGGTCTTTTCGCCTCCTCCGTTGCGAGCGTGTTGCATCCATTTGTCTTCCTTGTCGCACAAGTAATGTAGCCAGTGTAGGGCTTTGACCGAGTATTGACGTTTGACAAAGTTCGTCGTTTGAGGACTTATGACAGCCAAGGTGTTTTCGGGTATGAATCGTTGGCGGTACACTAAGGAACACGCTCAGGCAATGGTGCAGGCTTCTTTCAAAGGATCGATCCCTCCGTGCTCCATGAACAATTCTCGAAATTTTCCACAGCAACGCCGTGAAATGTCCACGTCGGAACGACAATACTCTTATATTTCTTCCTGAAAGTCGAAAGTGTCCGAGGCTTGAGTGTGGTACCAAGCGTTGAAAGCTTCTCGTTGTTCGGTACGCATATTGTCGGGGTCGTAGTAGTGAACCTCAGGCAAATGTGATAGAACGGCGTGTTGATTGGCATCGGTATTGAAAAAGTGCTGGAAATAGCCTTTGGCCGTTTCTATCATTCCAAACGTTTTAGGCATGCGACTAAAGGCATGGTCAAGTAACTCATCGAATCTTTAAACTGCACTTGGCCCACTTGCATGGAAATGATTTTGACTCCGTTCAAAGTCGCTTTAGGACGTTGGGTATTTTGTTTCGTATAGTATCTGAGGAGAAATTGACCATCGTATTCCGAGAAATTGTGAGCCATCACCGTGGCATAGCGATGACAATCTCCGTAATGTTTGATGTCCTCTTTGCTCCACGTCTCGTCGATGGAGTCTAAGATCCATTGGGAAGAAATCGGTCAGCGTGTTTGGTCCCCGAAGGATTTTTTCACGTCCTCGAGGAATCTTGCTACAATGAGGGCAATGAGTAAAAATAAGCTCTTGGATGCAGTTCTCGCACGCTCGGTGGGCCACACAGAAATTAGGAAGGTGAATACCGGTTACTTTTATGTATTCGAAATCGAAAAAGATGAAATTTCCTTTCTCCTGGTGTTCTTCTTCTTCTTCCTCATGTTTGGAATGGTATTTATAAATGTAGCATTGGTGTTCCAAGTCCACGATTTGGTGACAAATGTGACATCGCTTCTTTCATGAACATACGTGGAGCTTAGCACTGTTGGTACGTATGCCTTGTCCACAATTAGAGCAAAATCTCAGGAGTTGACAAGCACATTTCTGCTCTGAACCTTGCGTCTTTAGATATTGTTGGTAACAGGTAGGGCTGACAAACGTGCGCTGACAAGCTGGGCAATGCACTCGTTCTTGTCCTTCGTCAAGACAGGGTTTAGAGGACAAACATCCTGAGCATTTCGATCCACAATGCTTGTGTTGCTCTCGATTGTTATAGCCATAGTCACATTTCTCACAGTAGTAACTTTATGACAGGAATGCGTTGATACTGGTAAAGGCATCAACATGTTCATCGAGATGATAGACGTGAATGTATTTGTCTTTGAAATCTTTGCCTCGAAACAACAGAGGTCCGCGCACTTCTTGAGGGTACACTTTCAAGGTGTGGCGTGGAGCCAAGACGTCTTGCAACTTTTGCATTTCAGGAATACCACAGGGTGTGTCTTTGGTAAGGCCAGCTTGTTGTAACAGGAGTTCTGCTTCTTTTCGTTGTTTGGCTTGGCTAGATTTCTGAATAGTTTGGCAGGCTCTTTTTCATTCTGTCTTATCGTTCTTGTCGGTATACGTTCGTCCCACCACGATGGCACGTGCTAAACAGATCTGGTCTTGAGAATTGTTAATTCGAACGAGACTCTTTTTGGTGTTGCGAAGGTTGTCTACCAAGAACACCTTTTTGCGTTGTCCTGTCCCTTGGGGAAGAGACACGTGGGTCATGAACAGTGTCGCTTTTCCGTCGGTGATGTGAAACTTGTCGTTGGATTGTTGCACGTGTTGAATCTTATCCATGACTTTGGAAGGTGTCAATTCTGCTGGGCTGCTAAACTAGATCCAAATGGGGGACTTCAAGCTGTCGTGATGAATGGAAAGTTTCAAGCGATCGTGTTATTTGGCTTCACATTGCTGTTTCAGTGTGGTTAACAAAGAATCCCACACATCGGTGATGAACCCTTCAGCTTTTTCTAACGGTACGTCGGACTTGAAATCCTTAAACTTCACTGTGTACGTGTAAGCCGTAGTTCTAAATTTTCTAGTAGAGCGTTTGTCGGTCTCTCGAATGTGAAAGTACTTTTCAGGGTTCACTGGTGGTGATGACGGACTGTGGTTGGGTGTAAACTCTCTGGGTCTGGATTCTGGCTCACTCATCTCATCTTCAAAATCGCTGACATGAATTTGAGCCAAGACTTCAGCTACTGTGTGAGGCGATAAATCAAGTTTCTATCTCTTACTTATTTCTCCTTTCTTCACGAAATGATGTGATCATTTCATCTTGACTTCAAAAAGTCAAATGAGTACATTTGAAACGCCATGGACCCCTATATATATCCATGTCAGGCTAAGTGTATATATAAAGGGCTAGTGCCTTCCCTCTCAGTATTCATTTTACTCTCAATCCTACCAGCACGATGGAAGAGCTCACACAGATCGAACTTCTGATTAGAGCTTTGCGAGGTGTCATACGAAAGTTTTCTTCAGTCAAGCCGACGGACTACTCTCCCTCCTTTCGAGATAAAAGTCAAGATACTTGGTATATCTGTCAGAAGAAAGGGCATTGGGCTACAGAATGTCCAGACCGTCAAAAAAGCAAGACCAGTGTCGAAAGAGACAAAGTCAGGATACCTGTTATCATTGTCAAGAGAAAGGACATTGGTCTTCAGACTGCCCAAAGAAACAACAGGAGGAGGAAGAAGAGGTGACCTCGGCAAAGGAAGAACCCCGACACGTTCAGAAAGAGAAGACAGAAAAGAAAAGAATACGAGAAAAAAGTGAGGAAGAAGAGGAGGAAAAAACTGTGAAAGTGAAGAAATTTAAAAACCAGAGAGAGTGAAAGAAAATAGACACAGACGAAATCTATGAACTTTTTTTAAAAGTGTTGTGTTGTGTTGTGTTGTGAATTGGATTGTAAATATTTCTACCAGAATAGACCAGACTGGAAAACGTAAGTGTCTCTTGGCTTTCATTTTTTAGAATGATAAAGAGCCTACACTCACGCACTCACACACATACATCATAGGGTTAAAAAAGGGATTTTGAGTTTAAATTGATTTTGGCAAAATGAATATTATCTCTTTTCGAAAGAAGTGAGTGGCCCTGAAAAGAGCCTTTGGGTGCTTGGTTTTTGTTTTTTGTTTTTCTTTCAAAAAACAAACTCAGGAACGAGAACCAATCAGCTTTAACTGCCTTAAGCCTTTGACACAGCCAAGACCAACTTCTGGACCTGCTCCCGTCGATGACTTGGTAGAAATCACTAGGGGTGGTATTTCCGGTGTACTAACAGGGTTGGACTGTTTGGCTCGGGAAGGTCTTTTTCTCTTGGGTCGTGATAAAGAAGTCTGATACATTTGTTTCAGACTTGTTAACTCCGTCAAAATGTCCAAGAGTATCATTACCGTTTGAGTTTCACTGTTCTCCTTCTCTCCTAGACCTTGTTTCTTCTCTACTGCTTCTTCTTCTTCCTGTCGTTGCCTTCTTGCCTCTTCTTCTTCTCGCTGTTGCTGTTCAATGAGAAATGCTTGTTCTGCCTCTTTCTGCTGTTGTAAAAATTTCTCCAATTCTTCTTCCTGTCTCCGTTTAAAATTCTTGACCTGTGTAAAGAAGAAGGTGGAGAAGGTACTGGTACCGGAACAAATTCTTGCGAAGAGAGAAAATCTACTAAATCCCAATTAAAATCGACCTCTTCTGAAAGTAGACCTGTGTTAACTTTGGTAGCCGCTGCTATGCCATCGCTTCTCGTCTCCACAGACGGTGCACCCCAATTCATGGTCTTCTTAGTTTCCGTCATGTTTAAAAAAACAATGTCGCATCGATTCACTGTGCACAGACGCTAGCTCACTTATATAGGGGATGTGACGTCACAGGTAGCTCTCTTCGGATTGGAAGACAGACTCCGAGAAGTGACTGAATTTTGTAACGCGTGTTGGGATTGGTGAACAATTTCAATCTGTTTCGATCCGCTCTTCCACTATAAATAAACGCGGCTCACTTCATTCCCTTCACCTGTTCTCGTCACAAGGTGTGGACGAACGTTGAATCCTCTACTTTCGTATTGTCGTTGTTTTTCCGTACGGACTTACCCATGTATGTTAAATCAACATGAACCATTATCCGGATCACCGAGACGACTGTTTGGAAAAGAAGATGCTATGTGGAGAGACAGGGCTGTCTGAAGCGAATCCTCATCTACGGTCCAGAGGTTAGACAAAGTTTGAGAAAGAGAAGGATATCAGTGAGATGTCCTCTATGTTAACGAACTGGTATTAGCATATGCCTAGAAAAGATATTTATTCTTTCTTGCCTAATTTTTTTTTTATTCGATTGTATAATTTATGTTTAACTCCCTAAACATTATTCTCTTACCTAAACTTTTTGTTTAGTCGGTTGTATGATTTGGGTATGATAGACTGATGTTCATCAATCTATGGAAACGGACGCGAATGCATAAAACATACACTATACTATCCACAGAAACGGACGCGAATGCAGAAAACTTTGTATATAGTAACAATAGGAATGGAACAGGTGGGGTGACGTCATGGAACTTGCCACATTGTTGCAAGTGTCCAGTACCGTGACGTCATCCCACCTGTTCCATTCCTATTGTCCCTATACAAAATTCCCATTTTCCGTAAAGTACCCCAGGGTGTGCCATTTGTCCGTATAAATCATGTCCGTAAACAAGCACGGGGGGGAGGGGGGTCTGTAATGTATTTTCCCATTGTCCGTGAATCGCCCCCTATTACTACTTGCGACTCCAGAACTAAAGGGTATATAAGGAATGAATAAGGGAAGATAGGAATGAATAAGGGAAGGAAGAAATATTAAAATATGGAATGAATAAGGGAAGGAAGGAACGCTTGTTTTCTTCATCAGTTTGTTAATACTCGACCAACGAGTACCTGAGTTTTCTTGAAGATTACACTCTCTGCATGAAATTTACATTCTTCTTTAAACAACTCTAAATAGGTATTGAATCGGACACCGGACGTAAACTGATTATATGCTATGCTCGTATTCCGACTGAAATGTGCTTAATTGTGGTACCTTCCGTGCAACTACAGCTGAATGATTTGATACCTAATCATTAAAACAACATATCACATGAACATATCAACATGTCTTTTCGTGAATGACGACTTACGACAGATAAACCGTATCTACGATATTGATCTGTCCATAACTTGTAGGCGAATGTTAATTCAACTCTGTCCATTCGCGTGTTAAGGACTTCTGAACAAAATGATGGGGACATTCATTCTGCATATTTGTACAGTTCATTTTGCCACTTAGGGGAATTCAGTTTGCTATTAATCCACAAACCTGAGTGCAGGATGCACCACGATGGATTGAAAATAGTATATGAACAAAATATGAAGCAACGTTTGAAATAACAAGAAAAAGGCAAAGAAACATAAAGTCAGTCTTATTTCAGATGTTCCTAGTTTATTTCCCACAATGACTGATCAGACAAACGCTCCAGTAGTACATGATAAAATGATGTTCAGTGAAAACTACGTCCAAGAATAGATTTCTCAGATTTGGTGGTGCGATGATAATTGAAACGCCGATTTCTGCAAATAAATTGAAGCGACCCTTGCAGTACATGACACGCGTCTTCGACGAAAACTGACGTTAGAGTCCATTACTTGCCAGTATAATTACACCCCACCTCAATTTATTGTTATGCTGTACACAAGTAACTCATTCAACTTTTTCTTTTTAAGTTGCAACTGCATATGTCATTGCAGAAGTATATTTCTTATGGTGTACAGCTTCTTGGAAGCTTTACATGTTACGCACTTAAACTCTAAGTCGCACGCAAATACATGCTAAACTATTATTATTAGTAGTAGTAGTAGTAATAGTAGTAGCAGTAGTAGTAATAGTAGTAGTAGTAGTAGTAGTAGTAGTGGTAGTATATACAAGATCCATTACTAGTAACTCTAATATGTATGTAAGGTAACGAACTTGGACAAAATGCCATTATTTAAAAGGACACTTATAATTTATTATTTTGTATCATTTGCTTGCGAAAACTGTTGTTATTATGATAATGCTCTTATAGCGGTCCAGATTTACTACTATGTCATATAATGTGACGTTTAAATAGTACACAAGCATAATATGCTCATTAAAAAATTTATATGTTATTTCATTCCCATAAAAAACGTACAAGAAGAATTTCAGGCTTTCATTATAGCATTCACATGGACACCGAAACATCACTCATGATTTCAAATAACATGAAATATCACTCATGATTTCAAATAGCAGGAAATATCACTTACAATTCAAAGTAGCATGAGATATCACTTATAATTTCAGATAGCATGGGCACTAAAATATCACTCATGATCTTAAACAGAATGAAATATCACTTATGATTTCAAACAGTATGAAATGTCACTCATGATTTCAAATAGCATGAACTGTTACTTATGATTTCAAACAGTATGAAATATCACTCGTGATTTTAAATATCAAGAAATATCACTATGATTTCAAATAGCATGATATATCACTTGCGATTTCAAATATGAAATATTACTTATGATTTCAAATGGTATGAAATATCACTCATGATTTCAAATAGCATGAAAACTCGTGACTTCAAGTAGCGTGGAGACTAAAATATCACTCATGATTTTAAATAGCATGGGCACTGAAATATCACTCATGATTTCAAATGGTATGAAATATTACTCAGGATTTGAAATATCTTAAAATATCACTCATGACTTAAAATAGTATGGACACTGAAATATCACTCTTGATTTCAAATAGAATAAAATATCACTCACGATTTCAAATAACATGAAATCTCACTCGTGATTTCAAATAGCATGGACAATGAAATATCACTCGTGATTTCAGATAGAAGGACATATCACTCATGATTTCAAATAGCATGAAATATCATTAACTATTTTTGTATTTTTGAATCAGTACTCCACCAACCCCTACATCACTTGCAACAACAGGCATTTTAAAAAATTTGGAACTGAAAGAACGGGTGCACTCTAAAGTGTAAACTTTAATTTATCAAAACCTGACATTATTCTGACCACCAAAACGTGGATTTCTTAATCAAAACTTGGTCAGAGGTTCAGCAGTAACAGAAAAATCTAAAACTAACATCAGGTGTTGTTTTTTTTACTGATGAGCACAAGGAATTCAGAGATAACTTTGACCTTAACTTCTGTTTGTTTAACTTTATCGAGTTCCACAATATGTAGTCAAAATGTTACACAAGCACGGCAAAATACGCGTTACCTAAATTGTCAGCTTTGATCACTAAGTCGACCGATGAACTTCTGAATAATTTCCAGGAGATCTTTCCCGATATCGTTATTAATGATGACATCGATGTACACATCGCAGATATCTGGACCAAATGTTAACATTTTCATTCAATATTACTGAATTCCGATGATTAATAAATAAAACTCACTACAGTCCAATTGCATACTATCGTTTAAATCATCAGTGTGGAAAAGGTACAACTAAACTGATTAATAACAGTGCTATCTCTATCAACATACTCATTTAATATATTTATATGGCAAAATTGTTTCTATTTTCGCCTGCCAGGAGTGTTAATGATATAATTTAAGTCATTTACTTTCTTTATAACTGTACAAGGACCATATGGACCATAATGCGTAGCCTGAAGAGGATTTTATTCTATGGGCAAATAAGCCAGAACTCTATCACCAGGTGGAGAACTCCTTTCCGTTGTATTTCTGCCGTACCTTAATTTCATTTTTGACTGAACTGAGTAAAGATTAGCTTTTGCTATTTCGTAAGTCTTGGACAGCTTATTTTTAAATCAGAGACAGAGTTAAGAAGATTAATTTCTGTCTCTTCGGTTGAAAGAAGTTTCTCTAAATATCTTCAATGTTCCACCAAGAGTATCCCCCCCACCAATAAAATTTAAAAAAAAAATAAATAAAAAAATAAAAAAATAAAAAAAATAAAAAAAATAATTGGTTCAAAAGGACTAAAATCTCATTCGCTAACAGCAAACAGTAAATGAATACCTTGTCCCAATCTTTCCGGTATTAAAGCAATATGATCGAATCATATTTTACAAACATTGATGAAATCCTTGAAAAAAAGCCTGTTGGTTTTTAAGGTGACAGGCAGAATATATAAACTGTTGGACGCCTAATTCAACTTGATGGAATATTCCAGACATAAAATTTTACCCATCATCAGGTTGAACAGATTTTGGGATGGCCAAAAGATAAAGAACCCTTATCAAAGCTATTGTTATTTTAGTTTCAATATTCCTCAAAGGAATTCCTTCTGTAAATCTTGTGGACGCACACATTATGGTCAGCTGATATTGGTTGGCCGACTTAGTCTTAGGTAAGAGACCGACACAGCCTGCCATTATTCTCCTAAATGGTTCGTCACACTCAGGATTGTGTTGCTAATGAGCCTGAGGTATCTCTTGATTGGGTTTTCCTAATACTTGACAAGTGTGACAAGATCTTAAGTATTTAAAAGAAATATCACTCTTAAGTTTCGGCCCATAAAAATGATTCTAGATCTTGTGACAAGTCTTACAGATTCTATAAATATCAGCCAAGAGAGTTTCATGGGCTAGATTAAGAATTTAATGTCGGTATGATAAAAAAAACAACAATGTGATAGCTCACTGACACTTCTCACCAGCAGTTACCTCCGTTGGTCTCCGCGTTCTAATAAGGACAACCTTTTTATGCTCAAAATATCAAACTGATACGTGTGTGACTTCAGTTTAACTAATAGCCTACTGAAAGAAACAGATTATGTTAGGTTCTTATTTCTATTAGCGACTGATTGTCATTTGTCATCCTGATTAGAATAAAGAGAATGAGTAGTTAAAAGAGGCTCACTGATCAATACCGCGCTATTGATCAATACCAGGAGAAAAATAAAATGTTCTTATCAAAATATTGACAAATAAACGTGTCAACTAAAGGAATAACTTTCTGATCAACATCATTCTCAAGAGCTCTTTGTTCCATTGCTGTACAAATTTCATGAATTCTCCTACACTTAGTCAAATAGCTAAGATAGGGCAGTGTGATTATTTGGGACAGACGATAGTCACTCAAGAGACGAAGACAAACAACGAGAAATACAAGAATAATATTGCTTCTGTTGACGTATAATATTAATGCACACACTCACATATACCCACGCGCACTACCTCTCGTGATGATAAATGAAATGAAATAAATATAAACTGATTCAAGTCCTGCTATTCAGCTCTCATACATTGTACATTGGGAACTCACCAAAGTCAATTTTTTCACTTGTATCATGGTCCGAATATCATTCCACAGTTTGGCTCCATGAATTTGCACAATTTTGCAGTCCATAAGTCACCAATATATTTTTTGTTTCTCTTGGTATTGATCATTAGCGCGGTATACATATACAACAACTAAACGTATCCACAATTGAAAATTATTATTATGGGTATATATTGTTCCCTCCCAAATGTATGTTCCACACAAGAGTAGTGTCCTGCTGATGTTAATCCATCGTAGATATGCTTTATATATCGATCTTTGTTCAAGGTATAAAAGCAATATCTGGTATGGTCAGTTACTTTTTTTAGCCAGGATTAAACGGCAATCTGCTTATGTGAGATGTCTGTGATGAGCAGAAAACCAAA
Source organism: Megalonaias nervosa (assembly GCA_016617855.1). NCBI lineage: Eukaryota > Metazoa > Mollusca > Bivalvia > Unionida > Unionidae > Megalonaias > Megalonaias nervosa. The sequence continues at coordinate 5,289 of JAECUM010012506.1, read as the reverse complement.
CGAGGTCGTATATGGCTATTGGTGGCCCATGAACCGAAACCTCACCTTTCTTCACAAAAACACCTGGAATATTGATTTAACCCTAACCCTAATGAAAAGGAATGAAATTCGCATCATGTCTCATAGACGATAATTGTTCTTCAGGTAGATTTAATTCACAGGCAAATAAATGAAGATATCTAAAGACACATGCCATACTGGCGCAAAACATGATTTATATTTCTGCTGCGTTATCACCAATACTTTTCCCACCATCCAGCAAACGGAATGCTTGGGTCCTCTCCTTTAAGGATATAAAGTATTTAGCTTTCGAAGCCGAAGTGTTGATGTCTTTGCGTTTGACTACATGTGACTGTTGTACGGAAGCGAGATCTGAAACGCTTCAAGATCACTTCATTTGATATGTCTTTATCTAAACAATTCATGCTCATAAAACAAAAGAAGTGTTTAATCTGCATACTTGGAAACGCTCATGTGACTACTTAATTTGGGGTGAAGCTATTGTTTTGATTATAAAACACTTGGCCGCAGAATCAAGAAGGCAGGTGACTGTTAGATAAGGTGTCTGTATCAAGCAAATATGCAGGGTAAGATTATAATGGTCGTTGTGACCAGGTTACAGCTTAACACAGCATACTGTTAGGACATGTTTGACCGAAAGTATATATATATATATATATATATATATATATATATATATATATATATAAACCGAGGCAGAGAGTCAGCCAGCCTGTCAGTATTAATTATGTCAATATATGAGTTCACCTGAGATAACATGACAAGCTGACTGGCCATCCAAGACAAAGAAAGGACGCAGAAAGTCTTAAGATATTAAAATATTGAGAAATTATATGATCTGGAACCTTGTTATATGTTTCATAAAGTATAGAAAGCAATACAAAATATTACAGCGTATGCTCTCACCTAGGTAAGGAATTTACAGTAAGAGGTAGTCGTCTGGACAGACCTTTATAAATTTGTATGATTGGAATCGTGTAACACTGTTGTCAAGTCCACGTTAGTGAATACATACCATTACAACGGCTTCTTGAAGTATATTGTTTAAGTTATAGTTCAAGGTATTCATCCAGCTCAAATTCATTTTACCATCTCATTCCATAAATATTGGATTAGTTTTGTTTCTTATGGGAGCAGAGGAGGGAGATCGGGAAAAATAGCAAGATAATTGCGAGGAAATGTTGTTTTTTTGTCAACAATTAATATTTCCTGTTTGATTTATATTGCGTATAAGTCAATCTTTAAATCAGGTGAACTACAATGTGCAATTCAGTTAATACACTATTTATAATCTTGGTAGTGTAATAGCTAACTGTAAGACATGGCTTTCTAAGCGTATGCACCTTTAGGACATTGTATAAAGACATTACTTTGTAGGCAAGACACCTTTAGGACATTGCTTTGAAGTCTAGATGCTTTTAGGACATTGCTTTGTAGGCTAGAAGCCTTTATGACATTGCTTTGTAGGCTAGGCACCTTTAGGACATTGCTTTGTAGGCTAGACGCCTTTAGGACATTGTTTTCTAGGCTAAACGCTTTTAGGACATTGCTTTGTAGGCTAGACATCTTTATGACATTGTTTTGCAGGCTAGACACCTTTAGGACATTGCTTTGTAGGCTAGACGCCTTTAGGACATTGCTTTGTAGTTAGATACCTTTAGGACATTGCTTTGTGTGCAAGACACCTTTAGGACAATGCTTTGTAGGCAAGACACCTTTAGGACAATGCTTTGTATGCAAGACACCTTTAGGACATTGCTTTGTAGGCAAGACACCTTTAGGACAATGCTTTGTAGGCATGACACCTATAGGACATTGCTTTGTAGGCTAGACACTTTTAGGACATTGCTTTGTAGGCTAGAAACCTTTAGGACATTACTTTGTAGGCTAGACACCTTTAGGACATTGCTTTGTAGGCTAGACGCCTTTAGGACATTGCTTTGTAGGCTAGACACTTTTAGGACATTGCTTTGTAGGCACGACATCTTTAGGACATTGCTTTGTAGGCAAGACGCCTTTAGGACATTGCTTTGTAGGCATGACGCCTTTAGGACATTGCCTTGTAGACTAGACATCTTTAGGAAATTGCTTTGTAGGCAAGACATCTTTAGGACATTTCTTTGCAGGCTAGACATCTTTAGGACATTTCTTTGTAGGCTGGACACCTTTAGGACATTGTTTTGCAGGCTAGACACCTTTAGGACATTGCTTTGTAGGCAAGACACCTTTAGGACATTGCTTTGTAGGCTAGACACCTTTAGGACATTGCTTTGTAGGCAAGACGCCTTTAGGACATTGCTTTGTAGGCTAGACATCTTTAGGACATTTCTTTGTAGGTTAAACATCTTTAGGACATTTCTTTGTAGGTTAGATACCTTTAGGACATTGTTTTGCAGGCTAGATATCTTTAGGACATTGCTTTGTAGGCTAGATACCTTTAGGACATTTCTTTGTAGGCTAGATACCTTTAGGACATTTCTTTGTAGGCTAGATACCTTTAGGACATTGTTTTGTAGGCTAGATATCTTTAGGACATTCCTTTGTAGGCAAGACACCTTTAGGATATTGCTTTGTAGGCAAGACACCTTTAGAACATTGCTTTGTAGGCTAGACATCCTTAGGACATTGCTTTGTAGGCTAGACACCTTTAGGACATTTCTTTGTAGGCATGACGCCTTTAGGACATTACTTTGTAGGCAAGACGCCTTTAGGACATTTCTTTGTAGGCATGACGCCTTTAGGACATTTCTTTGTAGGCAAGACGCCTTTAGGACATTGCTTTGTAGGCTAGACGCCTTTAGGACATTGCCTTGTAGGCTAGACACCTTTAGGACATTGCTTTGTAGGCACGACACCTTTAGGACATTGCTTTGTAGGCACGACGCCTTTAGGACATTGCTTTGTAGGCATGACGCCTTTAGGACATTGCCTTGTAGGCTAGACATCTTTAGGACATTGCTTTGCAGGCTAGACACCTTTAGGACATTGCTTTGTAGGCAAGACACCTTTAGGACATTGCTTTGTAGGCTAGACACCTTTAGGACATTGCTTTGTAGGCAAGACGCCTTTAGGACATTGCTTTGTAGGCTAGACATCTTTAGGACATTTCTTTGTAGGTTAAACATCTTTAGGACATTTCTTTGTAGGTTAGATACCTTTAGGACATTGTTTTGCAGGCTAGATATCTTTAGGACATTGCTTTATAGGCTAGATACCTTTAGGACATTTCTTTGTAGGCTAGATACCTTTAGGACATTTCTTTGTAGGCTAGATACCTTTAGGACATTGTTTTGTAGGCTAGATATCTTTAGGACATTCCTTTGTAGGCAAGACACCTTTAGGATATTGCTTTGTAGGCAAGACACCTTTAGAACATTGCTTTGTAGGCTAGACATCTTTAGGACATTGCTTTGTAGGCTAGACGTCTTTAGGACATTTCTTTGTAGGCATGACGCCTTTAGGACATTACTTTGTAGGCAAGACGCCTTTAGGACATTTCTTTGTAGGCATGACGCCTTTAGGACATTTCTTTGTAGGCAAGACGCCTTTAGGACATTGCTTTGTAGGCTAGATGCCTTTAGGACATTGCCTTGTAGGCTAGACACCTTTAGGACATTGCTTTGTAGGCACGACACCTTTAGGACATTGCTTTGTAGGCACGACGCCTTTAGGACATTGCTTTGTAGGCATGACGCCTTTAGGACATTGCCTTGTAGGCTAGACATCTTTAGGACATTGCTTTGTAGGCTAGACATCTTTAGGACATTTCTTTGTAGGCTAGATACCCTTAGGACATTGTTTTGCAGGCTAGATACCTTTAGGACATTGCTTTGTAGGCTAGACACCTTTAGAACATTGCTTTATAGGCAAGACACCTTTAGGACATTGCTTTGTAGGCAAGACATCTTTAGGACATTGCTTTGTAGGCTAGACATCTTTAGGACATTGCTTTGTAGGCTAGACATATTTAGGACATTTCTTTGTAGGCATGACGCCTTTAGGACATTTCTTTGTAGGCAAGATGCCTTTAGGACATTTCTTTGTAGACTAGACGCCTTTAGGACATTTCTTTGTAGGCAAGACGCCTTTAGGACATTGCTTTGTAGGCTAGACATCTTTAGGACATTTCTTTGTTGGTTAGATACCTTTAGGACATTGCTTTGTAGGCTAGACACCTTTAGGACATTGCTTTGTAGGCTAGACACCTTTAGGACATTGCTTTGTAGGCTAGACATCTTTAGAACATTTCTTTGTAGGCAAGACGCCTTTAGGACATTTCTTTGTAGGCAAGACGCCTTTAGGACATTTCTTTGTAGGCAAGACGCCTTTAGGACATTGCTTTGTAGGCTAGACGTCTTTAGGACATTGCTTTATAGGCTAGACATATTTAGGACATTGCTTTGTAGGCATGACGCCTTTGGGACATTTCCTTGTAGGCAAGACGCCTTTAGGACATTTCTTTGTAGGCAAGACGCCTTTAGGACATTGCTTTATAGGCTAGATATCTTTAGGACATTGCTTTATAGACTTTAAGATCTCAATGCGTAGATACCTTTATAACATTGCTTTGTAGGATTCAAAAGACGCAACGCGTCCATGAATAAATGTGTATAGTTAGCACCTGAAAGTCAAGTGGTACTCTGAATTCCTTTCATGCACCGAAAGTCAACTAGTATTTCAAATTCCTTTCATGCAATGCAAATCAAGCGGCAATCCAAATTCCTTTCGTAAAGTCAAAGTGAACTGGTTTTCCAAATAACTTTCATGCGTTGAAAGCCAAATGGTTTCTCACATTCATTTTTTATACTCTAAAAATTAATCAGGACGGAATTTTTATTTGTCGCATCCATGATTTTAACTTTCACAGAGTGTCACCCATGATATCTTGATCAATAGTGACTTTTCTAACTGATGCAGGTAACTGCAAACCATTGTATGGTGTGTAAATAGTATCGTTAGCTACTTCCCTGGAATAGTATCATTAGTTACCTCCCTGGAAAAGCATCGTTTCCGCAAGATATGATGCGGTATTTCACAAACGTTCAACTCAAGTTGTTTATCAGATAATATTAGGATTTCACTGCATCTTCATATCAAACAAATGAAAAATAATGAATAAATCAAAACATCAGATTCTGTCAAAATATACTGAGTTAGCTTTGATATTACTATCTGTAAAATTTGCTAGGATTTAATGTTGCTCATAATATATGAGAAACAATGATTTATTGGACAGGGGTATTTAAATTCTTGAGATATCTTTTTCTG